>JAJOOO010000064.1:0-55851 GCA_029582685.1 Solanum piurae | reverse complement strand
TATATACTCTATTTTCATCAAGGAGACACTGAGTAGCGTTTTCATTGAATCACTATTTCTTCCTCTTTATATATATATATATATATATATATATATATATATATATATATATACACTCTAATAGTATCAAGCAGTAACTGAGTAGTGTAGTGTTCTTCACTAAAGAACTGTTTTTCCCTCTTATATACCATCAGAGTATATATATACTTTAATGTATATTCTATACAGGTATCATACCCTTTTTACAAGATTTTTGAGTTTGATATTGGAAATTTTCTTACACTGAATGTTGTTCTTCATTATTTTTTTACAGGATTGTGTTTCCTCAATTTTAAAATAGCGTATCACGCCCGTGTTATTCATATTTTTAGTGGTGGAAATCTGTGTGAAAGTACATATTTGATTTCAACATTGCTTGTATCAACATCATTCTGTAGTTGTGTTGCTATTGTTTTGAGTCGATTTATGAAATTAGAAGTAGAATTGACTAAAATTACATCATCGTGATAAGTATTGTAGTTGTTGCTTGAATTCCAAGTTCCATTGTGTTGCACTAAAATTGTAATGTTATCCATCTCTAGAATTCCTGTAGAAGCTAGCTTGGGGAAGAAGAATGTAGCTTTGGGAAAGGAGGCAAAATTCGCGAGAATAGGTTCGTGTGAGTATTTTGGCGCTGAGTTATAAAAAGGGACATAAAAGTAATGAGGTATGAGCTTGTAAATAGTTTCACTTTTTGGGGTACAAAAATAAGATTCTCTATTGGAAATTTGCTAACTACTAATCAAATTTCAAAATTTATAGTTGGTTGCTTAAAAGAAAATTAATTTTAAACATAAAAATACACTCCTTATTTGGTGTTTCTTATCCCACTTTTAAGGATTTATTTGAAATTATTGTATTTTAGTACTCATTACACGCATTTATTAATAGAATTATAGTCATTTTAATGAATCGATATAAATTTACATGAGACACACGTGCGAGGCACGTATCGAGAAACTATTATACATATGACTGAAATTTGCTAAATTTTGTCATTTTCTTAGTCTAGGAGCTTCAAACGTTTAAAATATAAGTATTTTAAATTTGTAGGACCTAACTTTCTTTGAGCTATTATTTTTACAAGTTATGGTAAAACTCAACCCCACATATTAGACGCCTCTGATATCTGTGAAAAGTAACTTAATGTTGATAAATATATGTTTTAAAATTATTTATTCATATAAAACCTCTTGTAAGTCCTCATAATATTCTGTCACAAGTTGAGATTAACTTGATAGTAAAAGAGTGATTAGAAAAGGTTATTGGTGGTACGTTCGAGTTGAAACTACTGTGTTAGTAAAGGAGTGTTTTGAAAAGGTTAATGGCAATATGAAACAAAATGAGACTTAGTGGAAGTGATAAGATGGCTTAAAATACTCAAAATAGATAAAATAAAATGGCATGTGATGTACAACAATTTCCCATGTTGCATAGAAATTCAAAGGGATTTCATAAAAACGATTACATTCACATTTCCTTTAGAGTTCTTTAAAGGTGAAAATAGCAATGTATTGGTTAAAATGTAAAGAGTCGTTTAAACAATCCATATTTTGACATGGAATCAAATCCGTATGAATGGAAGGGTCTGGAGATTGTGATTGGAAATTCAGAACAGTGTATGGATCAGTTCTTGGTCAGCTAATCCTTGGATCTTTTCCTACCCAACAAATTTTATTAAGGGTGTTTTGGTCTTTTCCAACCCATTCAATCCCTAGACTATGTTGTTTCTAGAACATTCTAAGGTCCTATGACTGAATTTATACTCCTAAGCCTACCCATTCCCTTCCATTCACTCAAACTCACAAATTCTCTCAAGAGTTTCTTCTCCAAAACTCTCTTTTTAGCTCCAGGGTGAAGAACTAGGGTTTAAAGAGCTTCAACGTCTCATTCTATAGAAATCATTTAGTGTAACACTTTGGAAACTAGTAGGCTAAATTAGAGCTTAACATGAGAGTTAGAGTCATAAACATACCTTCTTGTACCTAAAAATAAATGTTAACGTGTTAGAACGTCAAGGTTCAAACCCCAAGGACCAACCATGGGTCCTTGAGGAAGGCACCAAAAATGTTCCTGGGCAGTGACCCACGAGGGGCCACTCACGCCCCATAGGCCCCCATGCCTCATGGGTGAGGGGCCGTAGATGGAGCCTACAGGATCAGGTCTCAAAACCCGACCCACGCTTCACCAACACGGGACGTGGGTCCAACCACGGTCCGTCTGTGAGGGGGTCGTGGATGGTGACCTGGAATCGTTTGTGTGAGTTAGTTAAGGGGTACTTTAATTTGGGGTTTTCCATTTTTATTTTAATACTAAGTGACGTCATTTTACACTAAATTATACGAACTATAAAAGGTTTTTAAGTCCCTAAACTAAGTCATCTTCCTTATAATTCCAAATCCCAAAAGAAAGACCCCAACCCTCTCCAAAAATTCTCTCTAGAACTCCAAGGAAGAAGAAGAAGGAAGGTGAAGCTAGGGTTGAAGGAGCAAGATTTTCTCCTCAGTTTCATTGGAATTCAAAGCTAAGGTATGGTAGCTCTTCATCCATGGATATAATTCATACACGGAGCCCCTTCAAAACCCCCAATTTCAAAGCTAGAAATCCCAAAAGTTAGGGTTTGACTTCAATCTCATGGATTCCTTTCAAATTCATTTTTAATGATTGAATTATATTTTATAATGGATATATTGATGATTTTATATGGTTTTATCTTTAATTCCCCTATTTTTCCAATTTGGATCTCAAAGTGTGGGTAATGATTGATGCACGTAGAATATGGACTTATGCATGTAGTAATTGAACTACTTGAATCATATTATCATTCGTGTCTAATGTAGCAATTATAGATGTGTTGATGGTATATGATCTATGGTCCTTGAAGGGCAAAATATGAGAATTATGCATGATTATGAGGTTTATGAATATGCTTTTAGAGCACTTTGAGAGTAAAGTGAATATGATTATGATCTAGTTGTTGTGTTGTTGGAAGGTTGTCCTCATGTGCACACCTATGTATGAATGTGATATGATGTGAAAGGTTTTCTCACAATATGATGATTCTAAGGTTGAAAGGCTATTTTCACCTATTGAATCTATGATATATAGTAGGAGTTATGTTGGATTGAGTGTCAAGACATTCTTCCATGAATATGAACTTTAGTCAAGACTTGATATGAACTCTGTGGGTATTAATGCTTAGCACCGAGTGGATAGTGATATGAGATGGAAGCCCTCACGTTAGTAGAGTTCGGGTTTCTAGGAGCAATCTCTTGGGATGGAATCCCTCACGTTAGTAGAGGCAAAGTTTTCTAGTAGCAATCCCCTTATCCCATAAACTATATGCCCTCATATGTCTTTATCTAGTGGATCCACCTAACCTAAGAGTATGGTTCTACCTTAGACAAGTAGGACAACCCCTTTTAGGTGTGAGGTAGACACCGGATTCCATGTTAAGCTCACATGGTCTATGTCGGTTAGGGCTTATCCCACTATGATAGTGTGAACTAAAAATATGAGTTATGAACTATAGCTACTTAAAAAGCTTTACTTAGTATGGGTGGGATTATGGGATCTTAGTCATGCATTGCACAAGTATGCTTTGAGGGTATTTATGGTATGTTTCCATTATTTTATGATGGTCTATATGTTGAATATGCTTATGACTTATGCTTTTGCACCAACCTTCAAAATGATGCTTTAACTTGGTAAATGGCATGCATTCAACTAAAATGTCCCTTTTAGCATGTTTTCATGATTTTATGCATGGCTATCATACTTCGTGCATTTTTGTACTAACCCATATTTTTCTACATTTTTCCCAAGTGTAGGGTCCGGTTCTTAAGGCGGTTATCATTTGGTTCAAGCTTGGATTCAACTATTCTCCTTGCTTGTGGTGAGTCCTCATGATTCGAGGACGGGAGATTCACTTTGAGTTTCATTTCTAGTATCTCATTTTTGGACTATGTTGTATGGGCTATGTCCCTTTTCATTTGAACTATTGTAATAGATGGATAATTGAGACAAGTCTAGACTTCCTCTTTCCTTTATAAAGATTTTTGGACTTAAATGTGTTTTTACTCTTATTGTTCTAATGCTTTATGTTATGATATGCTAAGTGGCTTACATGGTGCCTTTTGGGGGTTCTATGTGCCTTGTTATGTCTAGGGGGTACCCTTGGGTCGTGGCATTTAGGGATTTGATCACCAAGGTATGTGGGGATTCATTAATGGATCACTTTCAGGATTTATGCATGTTTTATGAAAAGATTGACTTATGGACAAAGGTTGCTTTTAAGATAAGTATCAAATATTTGTGAAAGGTTTTCTCGCATTTGAAAGGAATTATGATTTAGATTCTTAGAAAGGTAAGTGTCTATTATGAACATTTTATGAAATCATGATTTTGAAAAGAGCTATTATAATATGGACTTATGATTGGATTGGTGGTCTTAATTGTTGCCTTTACAAGTATTTTTATATGATCATGATTATGTCTTTTCTATTGAAATTTACTTAGCACTGAGAGGACTTTGAGATGGAGGCTCTCCCGTTAGTAGAGGTCGGGTCTCTAGAAATAATCTCATTATCCCAAACTACGTTCCCCTATATGATTGTCTTAAATGGCCTAGCTAGTGGATCCACCTTAGTAATATGAATGATATTGATTTCTACCTTGTCAAATAGACTCTCTCTTTTGGTGTGAAGGTTACACCAAATTTCATGGCATAGCTTACATGGTCTTATTGTCGGTAAACGGTAAATATCCCACAAATGAACTATGTTTTTTCCAAAATATTTTATCAAGCTTTTTCCTATTGTCTTTAAATATGCATTTACCTTTTTATGATTTACGATTTCTCTTTAAAGGCTTTTATTACGATCTACTTGGTCATACATATCATGTCTAAGTTCACCATATTATCATGTTTATGTTTTTATCCATTTCCCAGATATAGTACATTGATAGTACTAATAAATATTTGTGTCTATATTGTCTCATAATATAGGTCTCACGATCCTCCTTCAAGAAGTGGTTAGTATCAAGATTTATCTGCATGTGTTTGTTTGGATTGGTAAGTCCTCGTGGTTTGGGGGCAGGACCATAGATATTTATTGATTTTATCATCTTTTTAGTTTCAGACTTGTATGTGGTGTATGGGTTACGTCTCAACCACTCCTATGATGTTAGAAAGGTAATGTCAGACAAAGTTAAATTTCCACATTTACGTTTCAATCATATACTCACTTCAAATTTCCCTATAAGATCTAGACTTTACTTTGAGACTTCATTCAATTATCTTGTGATTGATTAAATATTGTATTTACATCATTCTTATGTCAAGTCATTTTTTTAGGGACTCTCGGGTTCTATTCATCATGTCACACCAATGGGTACTTTGGAATCGTCACAAACTCGGTATTCAAAATAACAGGTCTTAGAATGGTCCTAGGATGTCTGATAAGTTGTGTCGAGTAGATACTTTTTCATGAGTGTGAAGTACTCCAAAATTATGAATAAGAGGTTACAAGGTGTTTAGTAAGCTTCACTTCTTTCACAACTCTATAGTTGTGCCATAAATTTAATCTCTATAAAAGTCCTTCTCCTAACTCTTGTCTGACGATTTTTAGGATAAGCCTCCTCGAAGATTTAAAGTAAGAAGGAATACATATGACAATGTAGAGTTCAAGGTTTCTAAAGTTTCGGTTGATCCTTTGGTCGAGCAAGTGTCACATGCTGAGTTTAGATCCTCTTTCCAAGTGTTGGCTCGAGTTATGACCACCCAAGCTAATAGAGAGGTTATTTCTCCTAAACCCAATGGTGCAGACAACGGTAACTAGGGTAAGGGAATTCACAAGGATGAATCCCCCAGGGTTTCATGGTTCCAAAGTTGAGAAAGATCACGAAGAGTTTGTTTAGGAAATCCACAAGATCATAGAGATTAAGGGAGTTACACCAGTGGAAAAGGTGGACTTGTTCGCTCATCAACTTAAGGGTGTTTCTCAAGTGTGGTTCAATCAATGGAAAGAATAGAGGGAAATTGATGCGGGTCCTCTTGATTAAGATAAATTTAAAGGGGATTTTCTTGATCGTTTATTTACTCTTGAGATGAGGGAAATGAAAGTGTTGAGTTCATCTTCTACAAGGGAACATAAGTGTTAAACAGTATGTATTGAAGGTCACACACTTGTCTAAGTATGTCCCTACTTTGGTTTCCGACTCTAGGTCAAGGATAAGTAAGTTTGTATCAGGTGTGTCTGAAATGATGGACAAAGAGTGTAGTACTTCCATGTTGATTAAGGAGATGGATATCTCTCATTTGATGACACATTCACAAAAAATCGATGAGGAAAAGATAAAGGAGAAGTCTAGAGAATCAAAAAGGGTGAAAACCGGTGATGGTGACTTTTCTCATTCTAAGTCTTGTGGATATGGTCATCCTCAATTTTGGCAAAAGTTCTCCGGTCAAGGTCCTTCTAATGTTCTGACTCGAAAGTTCAACAAAGATACGGTGTCTAACCCTAAGCCTCAGGGAGGTAGTCGTAGTGGATCTTCTATTCCCACTTGTCAAAAGTGTAGCAAGAGTCATCCAAAACAATACTTAGCCGGTATAGATATTTTCTATGGTTTTGGAAAGAGTGGCCACAAGGCGAGATAGTGTCATTTGTTCGCTACTAATGGAAAGGATGGAAGGCATGTTTTGCTTAGTGGTCCCAATTCAGGTATTCCTCATCAAAATAGGATCTATGCTCTTTAGACTTGACATGATCATGAGGGTTCTCCAGATGTTATGACTGGTATGTTGAAAGTCTTTCATGTTGATGTATATGCTTTTCTTGATCTGGTGTTACATCATATTTTGTGACTCCTTATGTAGCTATGAGATTTGATGTTTGTCGCCATATTCTTTTAGAACCTTTTTCAGTCTCTACATTGGTGACTCTATTGTTGCTAAACAAGTCTATAGAAATTGCCATGTTTCTATTTCTTACAGAGTCACTCAGGTTGATTTGTTAGAGCTTGATATATTAGACTTTGATATTATTTTTGGGATGGATTGACCTCACTCTTGTTATGCTTCTATAGATTGTAGGACCCAATTGGTCACATTCCAAGTTCCAACAAATATATCCTAAAATGGAAATGGGGTTATTATGCTCCTAAGGGTCAGTTTATATCTTGCCTAAGGCTAGGATAATGATTTCTAAAGGTTGCATCTATTATATTGTTCGGGTTAGGGATACAGATTCTGAAACTCCTACTCTTGAGTCAGTTTCGATTGTAAATGAGATTCTGAAAGTATTCCTTGATGATCTTTCTAGTATTCCACCCGACAAAAAATAAAATTTGGTATTGAACTTCTCCTAAATACACAACATATTTCTATACCTTATTATCGTATAGCTCCGGCAGAACTCGAGGAATTAAAGGATCAATTGAATGATTTGATGGATAAGGGTTTCATAAGACCAAGTATATCACCATCAGGTTATCATCAGTTGAGAGTAAAGGAAAGTGACAATCCGAAGATGGCTTTTTGAACTCGGTATGGTCACTATAAGTTTTTGGTAATGTCATTTGGTTTGACTTATGCCCCAGTGGCAATCATGGATTTACTTAATAGGGTCTTCAAATAATATCTTAACATGTTTGTAATTGTGTTTATTGATGATATTTTGATTTACTCACGAAATGAGGATGAGCATGTTGAGAACTTAAGGATTGTGTTGCATATCCTCAAGGACCGTCAATTGTTTGCTAAGTTCAGCAGGTGTGAGTTTTGGTTGAGGTCTGTTGCTTTCCTTGTCCATATTTTCTCGGTGATGGAATTTAAGTTGATCATAAGAAGATCGAGTTGATTAATAATTAGCCTAGACCTTTGCCTGGTTTAGATATTCAGAGTTTCTTGGGTTTGGCCAGTTACTATAGGATATTCTTGGAAGGATTTGCTTCTATTAATTGACCTTTGACGAAATTGACTCAAAAGAAGGTGAAATTTATATGGTCATCAACTTGTTTCCAAGAGTTTCCAAGATTTGAAGGATAGACTCACTTCAGCCCCTATATTGACATTACCAGAAGGATAAGGTGGTTTTGTGGTTTATTGTGATGCTTCACAGATTGGTCTTGGTTGTGTTTTGATACAACACGGGAAAGTTATTGCCTATGCTTTGAGGCAATTGAAGGTGCATAAAAGGAATTATCTGACACGTGACTTGGAGTTAGCGGCGGTGGTTTTTGCCTAAAATACTTGGAGACATTACCTTTACGTTGTTCATGTAGATGTTTTCCCCAACCATAAGAGCTTGAGGTATGTGGTCACCCTAAAGGACTTGAATCTTTACAAAAAAGATGGCTTGAGCTATTGAAATATTAATACATGGGTGTATTTATTATCCAGGTAAGGAAAATATGGTGGTCAACGCTCTTAGTCAACTATCGATGGGTAGTGTTGTTCATGTTGAAGATGGTAAGAAAGAGTTAGTTTGTGATGTTCATAGGTTGGCCCGATTGGGTGTTAACTTGGTTCATTCAAATGAAGGTGTGATTATTCAAAATGGTACGAAATTGTCTCTTATTACAGATGTGAAAGCTAAGCAAGATCTTGATCCAGTGTTGATTGATTTGAAGTAGTCGGTTTCTGGAAAAACCGTTAAGGCTTTCTCGTAAGGGGGAGATAATGTTCTTTGTTACCAAGATCGATTATGTGTTTCGAATATTAATGAATTGAGGAATCATATTTTGGTAGAAGCTCACGATTCTCGATATTTTCTTCACCCGGGAGCCACCATGATGTACCATGATTTGTAGTAAGTCTATTGGTGGAATGAGATGAAGAGGAATATTGTGAAATTTGAAGCTAAGTATCCTACTTATCAACAAGTGAAAGTTGAGCATCAGAAACTGGGTGGTTTGGCTCAAGACATTAGCATTCCTACTTGGAAGTGGAAAGATTTGAATATGGACTGCATTATGGGTTTGCCTCATACTCATCGTCAATTTGACTCAATTTGGGTTATTGTGGACCACATGATGAAGTCGGCTCACTTTCTTCTAGTAAAGACTTCATTTTCAGTCGAAGACTATGCTAAACTTTACATTCGGGAAATGGTAAGGTAGCATGGGGTGCCTTAATACATTATCTATGATGATGGTACTCAGTTTAAGCCTCAATTTTGGAGGTCTTTTCAAAAGGATCTTGGTACTCAAGTGAAGCTAAGCACGAATTTTTATTCTCAGAATGATAGACAAGTCGAGCGTACTATTCAAACTTTGGAAGATCTGTTGAGAGCTTCTTTGATTGGCTTTAAGGGTAATTGGGATAATCACTTGGTTTTGATTGAGTTTGTTTATAATAATAGTTATCACTCAAGTATCAAAATTGCTCCATTTGGTGCTCTCTATGGTAGGGTGTAGATCTCCTATTAGTTGGTTTGAAGTTGGTGAAGTTGCTTTAATAGGGTCTGAGTTAGTGCGTGAGGCTATCAAAAAAGTTTGAATCATTTGAGAGAGGTTGAAAATGGCTCAAAGTCGACAAAAGTCTTATGCCAATGTTAGAAAAAGAGAACTTAAATTTGATGTTGATGATTGGATTGACTTGAAAATCTCACCCATGAAAGGTGTAACGAGGTTTGTGAAGAAAGAGAAGCTTAGTCCCCGGTATGTTGGCCTATATCAGATTTTGAGAATTGGCAAAGTGGCCTATGAATTAGAGTTACCTACTAATTTGGCATCGTTACATCCAGTATTCCATGTCTTCTTGTTGAAAAGAGTGTGTTTTAAATCTGACATCTATAGAGCCATTAGAAAGTTTGGGAGTTATGGAAATTCTCTCGTATGAAGAGCTTCCGATTGAAATTTTGGATCGTTAAGTTTGGAAGTTGAGAAACAAAGAAGTTTATTCTCTAAAAGTTCTTGGGAGGAATCGATTATTTGAGGGTTCTACATGGGAAGACGAAGATGATATGATGTCCAAATATCCTCATCTTTTTCCCTCGACTCCTATTCTAGATTGAGGTCTTAAGTTCCTCATGGTTCATTCTTTTGAATTCATGTATTTTAGTCATTCTCATGTTTCCATATGCATGCATGTTCATGAAAACTTGATTTTTGAGTTATGATGTAGCTTGGAGTGATTTCTCCTTGAATATGTGCATTTGATATGATTTGCATTCATGTTGGGTTGCAAGATCTCTCTTTGTATTCTATTCATGCTAGATTAAGTCTAATTTAAGGATGGATTTTCCCAGAGGGGAGATATTATAATACCTCGAAAAGTGGTAAGTTGAAAAGGATTGGAAAAATTGCATTTTTGGCACTGATGCATGTTATACGAAAGCCAACTACAGGCCGTAGAAGGTCCTACGATCCATAGGAAGCAATCGTAGGAGGTGGTACTGGGCTTGGTTAAAGTTGAGTCTCTAAACTTTTCATATGGACCACCAGGCAAGCCCATAAAAGTTCCTACAGCCCGTAGGAAGGGGTCCATAGAAGGAATTCAGACTTGATGAAATATTTTGGAAAAAGGGGTTCCTACTAGAAGGGTCTACGAGCCGTAGGAAGCCCTACACACCGTAGGAAAGATTCGTGCAAGTTGACATGATTTTTGGGTTCCAATAGTTGGTTCTACGGTGACCAGTACGGTCCGCAAAAATTCTTATGGACGGTAGGTCAAACCCATAGAAGTTATTCCCATTCAACCCCTAAACTACATTGTTTCTAGAACATTCTAAGGTCCTATAACTTATTGTATACTCCTAAGTCTATCCATTCACTCCCATTCACTCATACTCACAAATTCGCTCAAGAGTTTCTCTCCAAATTCTCACTAGCTCCAAGGTGAAGAATCAGAGTTTCAAGAGCATCGAGGTCTCATCCTCTAGAAATCATTCTATGGATTTGATCACCAAGGTATGTGAGTATTCACCAGTGGATCCCTTTCATCCATTGGGTTCCAAAAAAAACTCAATCTCCATTTCAATTTCACACAATTATCTAAGGTTTCATGTCATTCTTTATGGGTCCAATTTATTATGATTCAATTATTATCATTTGCTCTTATTGAGCATGATTTGATTCACTTACATGTTTTCTAAATGATTTTATAAAGCCATGCTTTATACTTAATTATGACTATGAACTTATGAATTTTGATTATGAAATTAATTAAGGATTTATGCATGTTTTATGAAAAGACTGACTTATGACCAAGGGATGATTTTAAAGTATCAAAAATTTGTGAAAGTTTTTCTCACATTTGAAAGGAATCATGATTTAGATACTTAAAAGGTAAGTGTCTATTATGAACATATTAACAAATCATGATTTTGAAAGAAGATATTCTAATATGGACTTATGATTGGATTTGTAGTCTTAATTATTGCCTTTCTAAGTATTTTGATATGATTATGATTACGTATTTTCCTTAGTATTTAATTACTACCTAGAGGACTTTGAGATGGAGGCTCTCCCTTTAGTAGAGGTCAGGTCTCTTGAAGTATTCTCTTTGGTCCAAACTACGTGCCCCTATAGAATTGTCTTAAATTACCTAGCTAGTGGATCCGCCTTAGCAATAATAAATGATATGGATTTCTACCTTGGTAAGTAGGCTCTCTCTTTTTGGTGTGAGGGATACACCCGATTCCATGATCTAAACCACATGGTCTTATTGACGATTAACAGTGAATATCCAACAAATGAACTATGTTTTTCCCAAAATGTTTTATCATGCTTTTTCCTATTGTTTTTAAATATGCATTGACCTTGTTCATGATTTACGATTTCTCTTTGAAGGCTTTATTACGTTCTACTTGGTCATGCATATCATGTCAAAGTTCACCATATTATCATGTTTACGTTTTTATGCATTTCCCCATACTTAGTGCATTCATAGAACTAATGCATATTTGTGTCCATATTTTCTCATAATATAGGATCTGACACTCCCCCTCACAGACGTGGTTCGTATCGAGATTTCTCCACAACTGTTTGTTTGGATTACTGAGTCCTTACGGTTTGGAGACAAGGCCATTGATGTTTTATTTCTTTTATCATATTTTTAGTTTCAGACTTGTATATGGTGTACGGATTACGTCTCAAACACTCTTATGATGTTAGAAAGGCTATGGCATACAGAGTTATATTTCCGTATTTATGTTTTAGTCATGTACTCAATTCAGATTTTTGTATACGATCTAGACTTTACTTTAAGACTTCATTCGATTATCTTGTATTTGATTGAATAATGCCTTTTTTTTATGTCATGCTTATGTCAAGTGGCTGATTTGAGGCCTCCTGGGATTCTATTCTTCATATCACACCTAGGATGTACGTTGGATCATGAAACCCCATTGGATAATTTGGCTAATGGTCTTGCCAATTTTAGAAAATTCTTTGGTTATCCTACTCTTACATAGCATTGTCGTGTGTTGGACGCCAGATGTCTCCCTTGCACTAGATGTACTTTGAGGTGGTCCACAAGATGATCACCTCTAGGAAGGAGAGAAGAACTGAGTCAAATTATCTTGACCTCACTCATATGGTACTACTCGATACGAAAGTCAAGATAAACTTGCCGGTCTAATTATTAAGCACATGCAACGTGTTCTTCAGAAGGATGTTAAGGGTGATGATCTCCCCTATGGATTTAATTGACCACTACATTTGAGTATTATGTAGTTTCAGTTCAAGTATGGACTTTACAAATGTAACACTCCGGATTCGAAAAGAGGTAAATTTGCAGCGTTTTGGAGAAGTTTCAGGTGTCACCCACGAGGGCCAACAACACCCCATAGGTGGGCATCGTGGATGGGGCACTATAGAAACTGCCTAAAGTAGAACCACGGCCAGGACCCATGCCCCGTGGATGGGTCCACGACTCGTGGTTGGGCGAGTCGTCGGTTGGCCCAAACTATCTGAACTCAACCACGATTGACCAGGATGAACCGTAGGTCCATCCATGGTCTGTCAGTCAAGGTCTCATGGTTGGTGACTGGACGGTTATTTTAGGGACTTAAGGGTCTTTTCCGATTTTAATTACAATGTGGTGTCGTTTTGACTAAGTCTAAAACACCTATATAAGTATTTTTAACCCCCAAAATCCCCCATTCAATTCATTCTCTCGAAATCCCAAAAGAAAACCCAAAACTCCTCTCAAATATTCTCTCTCTAGAAGTTGGAAGAAGAAGGAAGAAATTGAAGCTAAGGTCAAGTCAAGTCTCCAATCTTCAAGCTTCTATGGGCATTGTGACTAAGTTATGATGGCTTTTCATCCATGGGATCCTTTCTCCCATGGAGTCCCCTAGAATTCCCCAATTGTGAAGTCTAAATCCTCAATTATAGTTAGGGTTTCTTCCAATGTTGTGGGTTATGATGAATTTGGATCCAAATAGTTGTATTATGATTGGTTATGATTGAATTGATAGAATTACATGTTTTTAGGATGAAATTACATGTACCCATACCAAGAAAAACTTTATCAGGCCTTTAATTTGTATATGATTTTATACAAACTAAATTTCATCTCTCCTCTTCACATTCTGTAACACCCCGTATCAGAAAAAGGAAATTGAGTCAATTCTTGGGAAGCTGCAGGTGCCAACCATGGTCCGTGAAGTGGACCACGGACCTAGGCATGGTCCGTGAATGGGCACCAAAGGTTGGTTCAGGAAGGTGGGGAACCACGGCCTGACCAACGGACTGTTGGTCAAAACACGGTTCGTGGTTAGGGCCTGTGGTTCGAAGGCCCTAAAATGAGTTTCTGACCACGAACGACGGTCGTGCAGGACGACCACGGTCCGTCGTCAGTGGTCCGTAAATGGGTTGCTGGAAATTATTTTAAGGGGCAGTTGGGTCTCTTCCTAATTAATCAGTTCATATACTATGTCGTTTTGCCTATATTTAGGACCTCTATATAAGTTTTTTTACCCCCAAATTAGACCCATTTATTACTTCATTCTTCCAAAATCACAAAAGAAGATCAAAACCTTCTCTCAAATAATTCTCTCTCTAGAACTTGAAAAAGAAGAAGGATTCACCAAGGGTTTCAAGATAAGGTTCAAATTCCTCCATTGAAGGCTAGCATTTGGATTCAAGATATGATACTCCCTCCGTTTCACAAAGAATGACCTAGTTTGACTTGGCACGGAGTTTAAGAAAATAAAAAAGACTTTTGAATCTTGTGGTCTTAAATTAAAGTTATGTCAAATGTACAAAATTGTCCTTTAATCTTGTGGCCTTAAACATGCCACGTGGAAAGTTGGAATTAAAATGTTACCAAAAAAAGAAAGAAGCCATTCTTTTTTAAACAGACTAAAAAGGAAAGGAGGTCATTCTTTTTTAAACGGAGGGAGTAGTTTTCATCCATGGATTCCCTCCATACATGGAGTTCCCAAAATCTTCTATTTCAAAAGGTAAAATTCCCCAATTAGCTAGGGTTTTTTTCAATTTCCATGGGTTCTCTTTATTATTGATCTAAATGATTGAGTTATGTTTTAATATTCATTAATTGATATTTTACAATGCTTTTATGATGTTTTTCCATATGAACCCATGTAAACCCCCATGTTTTCCAAATTGTGATCATATGAGGTGGGTTGTTGATTATGAAAGAGGAGTTTTATGAATTAAAGCATGAAGTGATAGAATCACATGAATTTATGGTACAAATTCATATATAATCCTTGAATTCTAGATGTGGTGATTGAAAGTAATCTTTGAACCTTGAAAGGGTAAAGTATGAGGTTATGCATGATCTTATGAAATCTATGTAAATGTTTTAAGGGTGCTTTGAGAGTAAAGTGTCAATGATGATGTTTGATGTTGTGTTGTGCAAGGATATTCTCATAAACACATATTAGCATGATGTGAAAGATTGTCTCACATAATAAGGATTCTTAGGTTGAAAGGCAATTCTCACCTAATTGAATCAAAGAGTAAGAGTTATCCTAATGAAACTAGCTTGGATTTGTTGTCCAAGGACACCTTTCCATGGATAATGAGAATAAGTAAGAAAACACTATTTCGTGGAATTTATGCTTAGCACCGAGAGGATATTAATATGAGATGGAAGCTCTCATGTTGGTAGAGGCCGGGTTTCTAGAAACAATCTCTTGAGATGGAATCTCTCCCGTTAGTAGAGGCCGGGTTTCTCGTAGCAATCTCCTTATCCCTTAAACTATGTGCCCCCATTGGTTGATTAGCTAGTGAATCCACTTAAGCTAGAAGTTCATGGTTCTACCTTAGGCAAGTAGAACAACTATTTTCGGTGTGGGAGACACCGGGGGATCATGTTATAGCTCACATGGTCTCTATTTCGGCAGAGGATAATTCCCCACAACAAGATTAAAAGTGAACTAAGGTTACTCAAGGAGTAACTCATATGTGTTCAAAGGTTTAAAGATGAATTAGCTTGCATTGGCCTTGTTTTATGAAGTATGTTTTCTAACCTTCTTATATCAGGTTACTCAAGGAGTATCTCATATGTGTTCAAAGGTTTAAAGATGACTTAGCTTGCATTGGCCTTGTTTTATGAAGTATGTTTTCTAACCTTCTTATATCATGTGTTTACTTGGTCAATTGCATGTCATGAAATGAAATGTCCCTTTTAGCATGTTTTAAATGTTTTATGCATGGCTTTCATACTTGGTACATTGTTTTGTACTAACACATACTCTTGCCTATATTTCCCTAAATGTAGGGTCCAGCAGTCAGATTTCCGAGTTTTGTGGCTAGTGTTGATTCTTGAGATTTCTCGAGCTTGGTGAGTCCTCATGCTTCGAGGACGGATTTCATTGTTTTAGTTTCTTTCATGTATTTCTCTTTTGGACATGATGTATGGGCTAGGCCCAATTTCATTCTATTGTATTAGATGTCTATGATGAGACAAGAGTTTAGACTTCCGCTTTTCTTTTAATAAAATATTTGGACTTGGACTATTGTTTTTACTCTTTATGTTCTATTTCTTATGTTATGAGAACTACGTGGCTTGTATGGAGTCCTTCGGGGTTCTATACGCCATGTTACATCTAGGGGCTACCCCTGGGTCGTGGCACATTCACCCTTTCTCTCCTAAAATCAGTCTTACACTTCCAATTTGAAATCTAAAATTTCCCATCTGCTTCCTAATTGATTTTTCAATCCTATAGGTAACCGCCTAAATCTTTTCTCTATCTTTTTATTTTTTCATTTTTTCATTTTTTCGTTTGTATATGTATTATGCTTCTTATTATTTTTTTTTGCTAATTTTTTCTCTAAACTCTATCATCAGTCATTAGATTTTCAACTATTTGAAAAATAAAATGGAAGATGGAAATCCATCTAAGAGGATTACGAGAGGTATGTCATTGCATGTCCAAGTTTCTGATGAACCTTCATTTTCACTCGGTTTAACACAAGATTTTAGAGTCAATGCAGGGTCTATTGTAAATCTAAATAAATTCTAGAGGAAAATTCTATTGAAGAGTTGAGATCCAAGAAACAACATAACCCAGTTTCACTGCAACAAGTTATCAACAATATCAATGCATGCGGCATTTAAACTTTTGAGGGAGGAAACAAGAGGAAAGCCAAATATAATGATTCTAATAGTAATCAATCAAGAACATCTGACGAGGTTGTGTCTGATTCATCATATGTTCTTGATTATATAAAATAATTTTGTATATAGCGATTTATATATTTTGATAGTTATATACAAAATTGTTTAAGAGTTATGTATATTTTTGTATATTTAAGTACTATATTCATATACATATATTCACTAATCTGAAGAATATCAGGTAATTGTATAAAATAAGTTTGTATATAGCGATTTGTATATTTTGATAGTTATATAAAAAATTGTTTGAGGTATATGTATATTTCTGTATATTTAGGTACTATATTAATATACATATAATATATACATATAGCGTTTATAGTTATATACAAACACAAATAGTTTATATTTGTAAAGCATGTAATTGTAAATAGTAATTAATTTGTATAAATATTCGATTTACATATTAAAATATAATTTTTATCTTCATGTTTGTATAGGGAGTTAGATCCATTTGCAAACAGCCACCAAAACATGCCCCCACATGCAGTGCTATACATACACAATTCGTATATACAAATTGTGTCATTCGATTTTTCTAACCAACAATTAGAATAGAATTGTTAATATACAATTTGCTTATATTTATATAAACAAAAATACTTCCTTGCGTTTTTGAAAATTTCAATTATATACTATACAAATCAATCGTATTCTTCTTTGTCGTTCAAAACTTGAAGTTTCTTTGAAAGAAACGTTTACCTAGCATTGAATATACAAGAATAGTGATGAATCGGAATTTTTTTCGTTTAATATTGCTTCAGTGGTATGAGGAAACCAGTTGTTATGGTGTTTGTATCGTTATTGAACTCTTTTTTGGAAAATTATTTGATTAAAATAATTAGCTTGAATCATAGGATTATGTAAATTTTATGTTACCTTATTTAGCGCTCATGTATCCATTTATTTAAAAATTGTATAAATTATAAACAACAAAACGTAATATACAAATTAAATGCTCCATAGCAAACTAAACTATACCCATGAAATGTAATTACATAAATTATACCTATAAAACGTTATTTCATAAAATCTGTTTGCCATATATGAAATTTTTCCTACTTATTTTGTTGATTTGCTTATATATTATCGATTATCATGAACCCACATTATTATTCTTACATGCATTTAATTACTTTTTTTTATTGCTCTTTCTATTTTTATTCACTCATTATTGAATATCTAAAGTCTACCAAATGGTAAAACCTTTTGTAGTATGCAAATTATATTGTTGTGTTTATAAAAAAAATCAAATTTATTTTTAGGAGTATTCTTTAAATTTCAAGCACCACAACAATTCAACGCTATTGTAATATCATTACATCAATTTATCAAATTCAGCGCAACTATTTCAAATCATTGTATAAACTTTTTAAAGTTTTGAGTCAAGTTTGATTATTCTAACTTTATATTATATTTTTTCATTGAAAATTTGTATTGTTTGCAGTCTTACTTCATAAAGTTTGCATGCATACATACTACCTTCTCGAAACTTCACTTGTAAGATTACATTGAGTATGTTATAGTTATTCAAATTATATATGACAGATCTAAAAATAATAATAAGGCTTCGCTATGAAATTTGATTTTAGGCCTCTAAATTTATTGAGACGGCCCTAGTAGAACTCTAAATCAAGAGAGTTTGAGTTGATGAGGAGTTTGAAGTGAAAAAGGACCTTAGAAGAGTTGTGCTTAAATAGAAGCAAAGACCCTCTCACAAAGCAAAAAAGGTAATTGGGAGATTGACTTTGTAGTACTACATGAATGTAAAGAAACACATTGAAGAATCATGTCCTATTATAGAGTTTAAGTATTGAGAGTTTTTCTTTGAGTTGTATATAGTACTGAGTATCCTTAGTTTCAGTGAGTTATAAACTGAATTACTCCTTTTATTGTTTTGATGAAACACGTTAGACAACCTGCTTCACTAAGCCGAAGATTTTAATTAATTAACTAAATCTAGGTCCTATAGAATATCAATATATATATATATATATATTGTCTTTCCTTTCTCTGGCTTCATTGTCTTTCCTTTCTCTGGCTTCATTCCATGTTTGGTTGAGTAAGAATCTTCCTTAAATTTGGAGGAGTTGTAACTATTCTTTTCTTTGGCTTCTTTCCATGTCTGGCTGTGTATGAATCTTCCTTGAATCTGGACAGCCTTCTTTGTGTGATTATTTCTATCCTTAAGTTGGTGTCTTCAAATGGTATACACAACAATTTTCGTTCCTTGTTGGTGATGATGTGTTACTTAACTCATTGCTGTCATCATTAAAACTAGGTGTAATAATTAAAAGGCTTACAACATTAATTAATTAAACATTTGAAACTTTTAGTAAATGAGGTTTCGTGTGCAAATAGGATTTGAGTACATGTACCATAGAATTTGAACCACTTTTCAAAGTTATCCGTGTAATTGTAACGTGTTAACTTCATAAAAAAAAAAAGTAACGGACGCGTGACAAGATTATCTAACTCATGCGTGCAATGAAATGAAAGGGGAAAAAACGAACGCACTAATACCAAAATCCATAAAAAAAAGAAAGAAAAAAGAGTCTGAAAGAGGAATAACAATAGCAGCATAAAGGTGGAGAATGATGAAAAAGTTGAAAGCATTAGGAGACATTTGAAAAGCTATGGGACCACCATTATTCCTCTTGCTAACTTCAAAATAGTAATAAGAGAAGTATTTAATATATTTTTAAAACACGGTGTGAATTATTAGTTTCATCTCAAAATTATTGATAGTCTTAAAAACACTTCTTGACTTGATTAACTGAATTTAAATACATTTTCGATCTTGCAATATGGGTGAAATGCATCCCTAAATTCTCGCCAAATTTAGGGGTGTTTTCAATGCTTCTATTAGTTTTTTATTAAGAATTTAATGCTCCTACCAGAGTTTGAGATCATTTGCTATGTCATGTGGCAGCTTGGGAAAGTTTAGTTAGTCAAGTAAACGAGTATTTATTAAGAATATCGACAATTCAAAAATAAAACTAATAATTTACACCAAATTCAAAAATATTCTCTATACTTTTTTCTCAACTAATGATGAAAAATTCCCTTCAAGCGTTGGTAGCAATAACTCTTTAACATAACCGACGAAAAAGTGAAGGATACTCTTGGGTCTAGTCTAATCCAACATAAAGAAAAAATTCGACATCTTTTATTCCTTTTCAAAATCAGTATATTAACTTTCTAAGTAGCAATAACTCTTGTCATCAAATATTAATCGTCTTGTCATTGTTTTAAAATACTATTTGATGGGAGTATTTGAGAAATGCGGTAGGTTATTTATCACTACTTTTTTTTTTGTCAAGTCGACCCTTACTTTTGGGATAGGTAAAAGGAAAAAGGGTCAAATATATAGTGGATTAGATTATTCAAAATGAATCAATTTTATTTCACTTTTTTTTGGCAAAAAATGTCTTTAGTGTCACATATTTTGGAAAAAATATCCTTCAATTAACAAAATAGCTCAAACATACACTTCTTTCTAAGGATTGCTCTAAAATAAAAATAATAATTGGATCAATGTTCTTTTAATTTTGGGGGATGGGTTTGGGGTTGGATGTCTGGTACATTTAACATATAAAAAAAAGTAGTTTAAACACATCCCATTTTTTATAAATAAAAAAGATTCGATTGGTTCTTTATACATTAATTATGAGTTTCTATTTCTAAATGTTATATCACATATCTTTTCTCACATAATTATTTAAATATTATTTTTCTATATTAATGGTAATAAATTATTTTTACTAATTCTTAGAATGATATGATAAAAGAAATCAAATTCAATAATACCTTACTACATTATATTACTTATCGTAATTTTAAGGCATTCCATTTATACATGGAGACCATAATAATTTAGATAGGAAATATAAATATTATATAAAAATTGTTATTTGAAATTGTCAAATGAATTTCATTTCTCTCATATAAGTTTTTGTTCAAGTCTGCATAAAATAAACGGAAAAGGATCAAAATTGCCCCTAAACTATGAGAAATAGACCACTTATACCCTCCATTATATTTTGGGATAAAAAATACCTCCACCGTTATCTCAGGAGACCACAAATACCCTCAAGAGTTAACACCCCAAATTATTAGTGACGTGGCAAGCCACATGGGATTAATCTCTCCACCTAAGCATTGTCAACTAAGATTCACTACAAAAGAACTTGACCTTTAGTGGTGACAAAGTCGCCACAAAATCCCAAAATATTGCCACTAAAGGTTATGAGTGATTTTTAGTGGAGATTAAGGCTCCAACAACCCTTCGCTAGTAAAACCTTTTTTTTCAACAAAAAAAAAGATGATAATTAATTTTCGATTGCAAACTAATTTTTTAAAATAAATAACTTGCAATCTCAATATTAAAAACATCCAATATTATTACGAAAAATCATCAAAACTACTTCTCGATTCAAATCTCCTAGTATATAATGCATCATTGTACATTTTATACATTTACATATGACATAAAAATAAAACATACAATGTCTTCAAACTCCTACTTAATCGATATCATTTTTGGTTTTTAAAAAACAATGAAGAAAAAAACACAAAATTAGAATTTAATGTTAAAAAATTTTAGTGACGATTTTCTTGGCTTTTGTGTCGACTGTTGTCGCCGCTAAAGGTCTAGTTCTTTTGTAGTGAATCCTAGTTGGCAACGCTTAGGTGGAAGGATTAGTCCCACGTGGCTTGCCACGTCAATAAAATTTTGGGGTGTTAACTCTTGAGGGTATTTGTGGTCTCTTAGGATAACAGCAGGGGCATTTTTATCCCAAAATGTAACGAAGGATATAAATGGTCTATTTCACATAGTTCAGAGGCAATTTTGACCCTTTTCCGTAAAATAAAAGTACTTGTCCTGAACTTTAGATGGAGGACAAAATTATCTTATTTTGCATAGGTCGAGGGAAAAAATGGACCATTTTTTCTTCTTTTGGAGCAACCATTAGCAAAGAAGGATATTTTTTTTTATCTATTTTGCTAGTTTATGGACATTTATTTAGTCAAAAATATAACGGTGGGATTGACCTATTTTGAATAATTTTAAAATATATTTGACCCTTTTTCCATGGATAGAACGTTTTCAAGTAAACGAGAAGTTATAAGTTAACGACAAGGACAATGAATGAGTTAGGCAAATACTTTTATGATTAAGATTATAAAACATACTTTTAAAGAATACGAAAAACAAAACAAAAAAACAGATATTATGGTTTCTTATTAGGACTTCCTCTTCCATGTTCACTGATCCACTCACCTTAATAATTCAAAAAATATTTAGTGGCAATTAAGTCGCTTGGGTTGGTTGTCCTTTGTAGAGAAGATTAAAATATTTTGTAAAATGAGAAAGAATGGAAGTTTCTCACATGGCAGGTTAGTGCTTGATTAGTCAACTATGTTGGCACCAAATGTGATTTGCTAATTTTATAGCTCATTCATTCACGTGCCGAAGTGGATGTTACAATGTCAACTCTGCCTCTATGTTGCTCTAACTGTCCAATTATACTTCTACATCCGTGTTAGATGCTTCAAAAATACACAGTTCTAGGAGGACCCCACACAGATTCATCAGCATTTTTACGAGTCCGAGCAACATAGCTTAAAATACCGAGGACAAGTTGAAGGAATGAAAACGGAAGGCAGCTTAAGTACATGTTTCAAGCAATCCCCATCAAACACACAATTATCATTTTCTAGGGCCAACAATAGTTGTCACATGAAAAACAAAGAGCATATAAGAAAGGCTCCAAAATGACCTAAAACCATCCACAAAGTGTGTTCTGCAATTGAAGTGATCAAGTCACGTATTTATAAACATGTTATATTTCGAAGCCATTGTACAATGAGGATAACAGAAGAGCTAGGGATAATAATAAAAGAATCGCTTCGAGCAAATTTTAGTATATATATATATAGAGTGAGACTGATTTAGACACTGATAACAATAGCAACTGTTCATGAAGTTCAAAGTTTGTAGCTTCTCCTGTCCCCATCGAGAAAATCAACCATCATATGGTTTGGTTGATTTGTTAGATTTCCTCTTTAACACAACAATCCAGGTAACCACTTCCAATAATAGGGCGATTACTCCTAACACAACTAGTATGCCAATATATGCAGACCTCCACTTTGTCGCTGGATCTAATATGTCGAGACCTTTGAATATATTAACCAAGCTGAGGATAAGCATTGTATAGCCAACTCCGTGATGGTAGATATTCCAGTAAAATCTGTACTTATGATCCTTCTTCGGCCTCAACAACAAGGCAAAAACCTACCGACAAACCAAAGATAAGCATATACACAGAGAAACAAACTTAAGTTCAAAGAATTTACCTATCTAAGGTGGGCGCATATGACAAGTTTCTGTAGCATAAATGATATAATGAATAGCTAAAAGTAATGATTATTCAGGTCTGAGAAACATAGAAGCATTACCTGCAATGTTGCAAGACAGAAAAGTGCAATCCCAATATTGCGATGGACATCATAGGTGATACCCTTTGATTCACTTCCAAGCTTAAGACCAGTTGCCCATCCAGCAACTCCAATAACATAAGCAGAACATTGGCAGGAAATATGAAGATAAAACCATGCTGGATCAGCAGACTGGAATGTTCTCATGTACCTCGCAATGATGATCCCGACTGGAAACAGAAATCCCCAACTAATAGCATTAAGGATCCCATGGATCTGCAGTAAAAGTTACATAACCTTTTAAACATTTCCAGGTAATGGATCCACCATCAACTAGTGATATACTACCAATTCAATCAAAAAAATATATATCTTTAAACAATTCAAGAAACATCAATTGGATATCCAGTAAAAGCGACTAGTATTGTTTCAAGATTACTAGAAATAATACTATATTATTTCGGAGCCCTAAAATCTTTGTTGAACCCTTAAATCTTATTCTACTGCTTGAACATGAAAAAAGCAAATATAAACAAAAGCTAGCAACAAAAAGGGAAAAAATTCAACAGATGATGTATGAAATAAAGCCCAACATAAACTAAACTAAAAAAACTGTGTTTACTCAAAAAATTGACCATCTTAGGTCCATCCTTAAACCATATTTTACGGTGAGATTGACTAATATTAAAATCAAAGCAGGATCTGAAAAACTCACATTTTTTCTATTGACCCTAGAATCGCCAGAAGCGCTGATTTTGCTTTCTCCACTCAACAAATCAAACGTTCCTTTCGAGTTCAGATTAGCTGGCTGAAAACCATGTTTTGCAGGAAAACCATCGGTAACAGAGGGTCCCACCTGCCATACATGATTCAACGTCGTTTTCCCCTTTTCCGGTAGCACAAGCGTCGCAAACAACCGCATCAATCCGCCGGAGAATTCCGCCGCAGTCTCTTTAACATCGAACCACAATTTAGACGACTCTTTAATTGAAGAATAACTCGAAATATCATACGTTTTCACCGCCATTTCGCCTTTGGAATTTTTGAACGCAAACAATGTTTGCGCCCCAACCATACCGGGAGCATTAGGATTAATAGCCCACGCAATCCATCCGTCAGGTTTGTCAGGAGGTGCAACGAATGCGACAGAAAGAGTGGAATTATCAGTATCGTATGTCCAATGAAGGAATGATTTCAGTACCGGAAGATCGCTACAACGAGCATAAACCTTGTTGTTGGTGAATTTCTGTGATGAACATATTTGGGATAGTGACGGGGAGATTAAAGAAGCAATGACAAGAATAACGGCAACGAAAATGGCCGGCGAAGACATCGCTGCCGGAGATTAAGATTTTTCCGTCGGACTTTTGTAACGACAAGATTCCGGCGATTGTGGAAAATATATATATTCACAGGAAGGCGTGTATGAGAACCTCCAAATTTGGAAGGTTATAAATATTTTTCCAAGAATATGGTTTTTTAACCCTACAAATGTACTAATATGCTTTTAATTCTTTTTAACAAATTCAATTCACATGGCAAACTCATGTTGATATACACCCATGCGTGTGATCATCAAATTAATTTCATTTTTTTTGTTGTTATATTTGAAAACTTTTGAAGCTGGAGTTATATTTCGTTATTTTTTTTCTAATAAATATTTACGATTGAATGCATTTTTCAAAATAATATGAAATGTAATTTAAATGAGATTATTTTATAAAAACAAAAAATTACAATAAATTTGAAAAAGAAAAATTTATAAATGTGAAAATAGGGTTTTGATTGATTTTCAAATTCGAAATACAACATTAAGTTGGAATTTGAAATTTTTATAATTGAACACTTATTTTCAAATAAAGTAAAAAAAAAATTGGAATTTTTTTTCCTCATTTCCTCATAGTTAAAGGGGTCCTAAATTTGTTATTTAATTCTTAATTTTAGCATAGAATTATATATAAAATGTTTATTTTATTTCCAATTTTGGCGTTGAATTACATATAAATCTGGCTAATTGTTTGATCTCCAATTTTGCCATAGAATTCCTTATTAATCCGTGTGATTATTTGATTTATAATTTTGTCATATAATATATATAAATACGTATGATTATTTGATTTTCAATTTTAGCATAGAAATTACCAACAACAACAACAAAAAGGGACAGTGTTTGTACCATCCAAAAGCTCGGGTTGAATCAAGAAAAACAATTAGTACCTTGGTCAAGATACAATACTTGAAACTACAAGTGAATCCAAGCTAATCATTGGCGTAACATATTTATGCATATCAAATGAAAACTGAAGCAGAAGTTGTAGACTAAATCATAATTGAAATAGATTTCAAGAATAAGTCTATTACAATTGAATACAAATGTTTGAAAGTCTTTAAATTGAATAGAACACTTTATCGGGACAAGGCCCTCAACTAGTTATAAAACAAGTTTAAAATAGGGATAGAAACAACTAAAGTATATCCCCAAATGAGGAGGAATCACCAATTATTGTATTATGAATGGCTACTCTCAATCTACGAGCCTGAGAATGATCACTCGTATCTACATCACATGAAAAATGTAGCGCAAAAGAGGTATACAATCAGTACGAGAAAGGTATTGAGTATGTATGAGTGAAACTAAATAGTTAAATTTATATCTATATCATAAGCTGTGAGAAGGACTATAATGAATCTTTCAATTGTACATAAATATCAACCGAGGAAGAATGCAGCGAAAGATCATAAATATATATTTCTGAAAGAAAATGTATATCTGAGACTATACTTTTGAAATCATATCTGAAAAAATACATATGTGAAAATCATTCTATCTTTCATCAAATCTATGACTATATACATGATCATATTGATATAATGTCTAAGTGGAAAGTTTCTTATAACCGACATACTCCATGTGAGCTCATGATGCGCCAACTTACAATCTCAGTTAGGGAGGATATCCCTATACCTTGCCAGGGTATAGAACCTATCTATCAAATGTGGATCCACTAATCTGAGCCTCTCAGGGTCAAATGGTCAACCGACAAAGTGGTGAAACATAATCTTACAGTGGCACATAATTTTAGAACTTGGGCTATCTAGAACCCTCATTCACTCGATATTAAGTCTTACTCTCACAATATATTATTTATATAGCTCATAGCATATCTAGAAGCTTATAATGAGTCTTACTAAAAAAAAAGTATCAAAAAGTAGCGAGATTATGTTTAAATCTATGAGACGAAGCTTAAATCTTTCTTTCTAAAATTAAATACTGAAATTTTCTTCTAAAACATATCTTTCAAATCATGAGAAAATTTTCTAAAACATGCATAATTTGTAGATTTTCAAAATTAACTTTTATTATAACATAAAGCTCTAAAATCAATATAAGCTTTAAGAATCATAGATACAATCATGTTAAGAACTAATAAAGATGACAATAAAAAACCTTGCTAAGTATAAAAACGCAATACAATAGTCAAAACTCATAATCATGAATAAGTAATTGAAGAAGTCATGCAATTGAATTATAAAAATTGTGAATTTGAAAGTGGATTTTGTAAATCCTAACTATAGAATTGAATTCATGTAAACTGGGGAGTTTTTGAATATAAGGATGAAAGGAATTTATCATTAAAGTCCTACATACCTTAATTGCTCCAATTATAAAAAAAAACTTATCTTGAAAGATGAAGAACTGCAAAACCTTTCTTGAATCTTGAAAATAAAATCTTGAGGAATTTTCTTGAAAATCTATGAATTTGATGAGTCGGAGATATTAATTGGTGTAAAGATGAAGAAATTATGAAGTTTTATTGCCAAATCTGATAGATCCCTTGAGGAAGTTAGTTTATTGAGACCTTCTCTCTTTCTAGGGTAAATTTTTGAACTAGGGAGGTGAACCACGATTTTGAAGTCTTTTATTAGCGTTTTTGACGTGCACCAGCAAATAACATCTTGGATGCACAACCGGTGTGCAGAAAAGTAGTCGTTGCTTGCCTCAATACGCTATAGTTCAACCTACGCACAACAAGACACTATCTAGTAAAATAGACACAACTTCATTCACAAATATCAAATTGAGAAATGGTTTAATGTGTCAGAAACTAGACTCAGATACCTTTAATTTGATAGGTCATGGATCACCTAACACTTCATATTCTGAGAAATATGGTTGTTTGAAGTTTAACCCTTGTATGAACTATTGCAAAAGACTTAGTCGATAGAAAATTTGCGAACTTGATTTAGTGCTACAGGTCCCTTATGATCCTAAACCATATCTGATACACTTCGTGCACTTAGGAATGGACCTTAAGCACGTATACAAATTAGAAATCATTAGGTTCCAACCTTTACACATGCGAAAAATTATTCGTATTTTTATTTAGAAGTTGCGGGGCATTACAATATCTTTTCCTTGGCATCATTTATCCTTGAATGAAGATCAAATCTAGAATGGATATATTAATGGAGTAAGCCAATATTTCTTTGGGCTATTTGTACTATATACACTAGCATAAACTAAATTGTACTAATAAGAAACATAGAGGCACAAGCTAAGAGCTTAAGAATTAGCATAGACATGAATAAAATAAACAAAGAAATGAACTTGGTCTCTATTGTCTTTGTACGACTCGAAAATGGAACTCTTACAACATTTCATGGGAAGAAATCATTGGAACCGACATGAGTTCATAAAGTATGAACGATGTAGATTTGAACATGGGTCACACACCATCTAAAGATACTTTACATAAACATGGGTACCAAAAGCATGAGGTAAGAATAGTGTTACTATGCCTTAAGCGCTGCGAGTGATGACTTTTAAGCTTAGTAACACTTCTCAACTACGCTTCTCCTCTTAAATAGTACCCTTCATCAGCTACAACATATAACCCTCACAAGGGTACATGTGACTACTTCGACTCATGTTTGAGTCTAACTACATGCTCTCACCATATTCAACTCTAACTTGGAGTCACAAGTCTCTACACATAAGATGAACGTACTAATCATATATTTGTATATGAAATTTCATTTTAAGAATACTAATTATTTTTATCACCTTGATTAACCTCGAGTTCAAATCAAGAAGCTACTAGTGCATAATGCATTCACCCCTATGTTATGAACCTAATATTCAAGCCTACCATTATAGCCACTTTATGGACTTCAAGGTAACCCATTTCTCTAACAATATTTAGATTTCATAACATATTACAAGATAAATTTTTCAAGGACTACTATCAAAAGTCACACCCTTTCATCTACATATTTCGTATAATAGATCCTTGATCTTATTTACTTTTATAACCTTAGGTAGAATAATTATACACCGATCTTCCCAATAAGGTGAGGGTCTTCTAAATAAAGATAAAGGACTGGTAATTGAATCAAATACCGTAGTTACTAGACTAGTTGTCCTTTCTCATCTAAAACTAACATTCAACTACTACCAACACCACTATCGTAACATAGGGAAGATTACTTAAAGAATAAAAGTATGAGAAACTAGAATAAAAGATATATTGTTAAATCATAGTTTATATTTATCATGATTTTAACTATCACGCCCCGAGTCTACACCCTAGGCGTGGTCGAAACTCGAAATCATTTATGGCGCAAGAGAACCCTTGGCCTGGCATGCTAGAACATTGAACATTAACTAATGCGGAAGTAGAGATTTATAGTAATAGGATAAGGTACAAAATGCTGAAATAATCTTTTATAATAAAGAGCACTGAAACATCTGAGCAAAAGTTTGAAATAAAACTAAGACTACTAATGTCTATGACTCACAACTATATCTAATGAAGCCTCTAAAATAATTAAGCTAGATAAGTCTATTGGGACAAGACTCCGGACTTATTGAAATCTAATACAATTAAAGTGAATAAAATATGTTGAATCATAACTGAAGTCCTATGAATGTGAGGGAGACTCAGAACAAGCTGAAAGTGGAGGAACTTAGTGGAACGTTTTTTCATGAATATTAATCAAAGTGCTAAAATCTAAATCATAAAATGATGCAACACAAGTAGTGTTATTATATGGAATGTATTAGCATCTAAGATAAGGACTGAGATCAACAATTATAAAAACAACTGAAAGAACTACAAATCTTGATCATGAGTAATACATATACGATAACTGAAGTACAGAAAATCAAAATTGTGACATGTGGCATAATATTTCATAAACAAAAAATGTATATCTGAGACCATATTTTCTAAAATCATATCTAAAAGGATGCATATATAAAATCATGCTATTTGAAATTATGTTATCTAATATCTTACTAACTAAAATCTTATAATGATTACATCAAGAAAATATAAACATGGAGTTATATATTTTGACGGAAGTTTCTCGTAACCGACATACATCATGTGAGCTCACGATGCACCAACTTACAATCCCAGTTGAGGAGGGTTTCTCTATATTTTTCTAGGGTATAAAAGTGGATCGGCTAATTTGAGCCTCTTAGGGATAAATGGTCAACCGACAAAGTAGGAAAATATAATCTTGCGGTGGTGTAATGTCACATTTCTTGTGATTTTATTTTTAATTATGAAATGGCCATTTTTTCTCTTTTCATAGTATTTTCATGCTTAGTTTGTATTTCATAAATGGTTGGTGTTGTCCCCAATGCGATCGGGTGTATTTTTGGTGATTTGACCCCTCTTGAGTTGAGAATTCTTGATAGGATTGACTTCGGTCAATATTTTGAGTTTCGAGCGTCGAATGAGAATTTCACCAGTTTGTAACGTTGAGTTTGAAATACTAAAGTGGTTGGTAAGGTTTCTGAAGTCTTATGTTGAGAGTTGAGTTTTCAGGTGAGAAGTTGAGTTTTAGGCCTAAAGAGAGGTTTGAGAGGGTATTTCTGTCAAAATGATCTTTTTTCGAAAATCTGACGATTACATTGAGTTTGGAATGTCAAATTTAGTGGGGATAGCATATTTGGTTTATTTTTATCGGGTTTCGAATGAATCCTAAAGGTCCATCCAGAGACTTTAATAAGTTAGGAAATTAATTTTATTATTGTTGCCCACGGTCGATGTGGTCAAAGAGTCCATTTAAATGGCTAAATCAGCCCCCTTTCTTCCATTTCACTTTTTTTTCTCCATTCTTTTCATATTGGGAGCTTGGAAGGGAGACTTTGGAAGCATTTTCTTCAGAAAAACTTGAGTGGATAAGTCTCTTTATAGATTTTATATCATTTTCTTCAAATTTCATCTTCCAAAACACTTGAAAATCAAGATTTCAAAATGTGGGTTTTGGGGTTTTTTTCCCCCTAATTTAAAAATGAGTAATTTCTTGATTTATAGCTCAATTCTTGCTTGTTTTTAATGGGTTTTTCAACCACGAACTCCTCTTGACTTGTCGAATTTGATTTTCAACTAAAAATCTGATTTTACTCCTTTGATTTCCGAAGTGATTTTTGGATTATTTTACCTCTGGTTCAAATCCTACCAATATGGGTATCATTGGACTCTTTTTGATGAACTCTTTTCATTACTAATAGTTGAGGATTGTTCCGATTAGCTTGTAGTTGAGGATTTGCTCCGATACAGTTGTTCTGGTGAAGTTTCAGCCTTGAGGTAAGTTTGGCTATCCCTCTTTTAGACTAAGATAAGTAATTAACTTGTTCTTAGGAAGTCAACTGTGAAATGAGTTGTAATATGTGTTTTAGAGGCTGGTAAGTGTTGATCTTTCTGTTTTAATTTGTATGATGCCTATTTGTGTTGCTTAGCATGTGTGGAGGTTTGTGTGATGTTTGTAATTGTGTTAGGAATTTTGTGATATTTGAGTAATTGCTTGAGAGAGGGGTGTGTGACTTATCTTTATATTTAACATGGAAATTCATGAGTAGGGATTTGAGTTGATTTTTCAACTACCTTAAAAATGAACCAAAATGCTTTCTAATTGGTAAAATATTGATTTTAAATGGTTTCCTCCACTACCCGTATCCTTTGAGAACATGTTTCATGACCTATTGAGTTTGGAACCTTGATTCTATTTGAAATTCTTGATGAGTTGATTATGTCCTTGTGTTATATGTGTTGTGAAGCATTTATCCTCATGCAACATATCATGGTTCATAAAAATATGAGAAAGTGGAGAAATATTATCTTTTTGAGAAAAAAAATTGAAACCTTATTTATATCCTTGACCACGTTGAGATGGCAAGTTGATGAAACATTAATATATTGAGATAGATTTATGGACTGCGAGTCCCCCATGGGTCCTAGTCTTGAATCTAGAGACCCCGCAAGGTGTATATGACAGGTTGTGCGATGAACTTGGTACCACAACATCATTCTATCATTTCATCATCTTTGCATCGCATTGGCCAGTCTTGTTGTGTTGTGTCACTTGTTTTTGTGTTGATTTAATTATTATTTGTACTCTTATGTGTTTACTTTATTCACGCTATTCTATATAAATTGGCAGCACCGATGCCGGAATGAGACTTTTTTGCGTGTAGGTGGAAGTGTTTCATAGTTTATTTCTTAAGTATGTTTAGTTACTTATACTCAGTTGGTCCAACCTACTGAGTAGATTTGGATTGTACTCACCCCTTACTTTGATTATCCCTGTGATGGAGATCCTAGTCAGGGTGGGCCTCGTATCAGTTGATTAAATCTAGCGGAGTTCTCTCTTTAGGAGTTGTGATGAGATTCTACATTTCGGATCGCCATTAGTATCCATCTATCGGTTAACGTCTTTAACTTACTTTTTGAAGACTTGAGATATAGTTCAGATTTTAAAAATGTATTAGATGCTCTTTATACTTATGCTACCATGTTTTGGGATATTCCTTGTTGTTTTTATATCATTTGTGGAGTGACTTCCTTTTGGGAGTCTCGTATGTGTGATTTTTTAGGCTTACACACCATTTTGGGGTTCTCAAAGTGTGTACCATCATGACCTTAACTGTTGGGTCATGACAAATCGGTATCAGAGCACTAGGTTCACCGATTCCATAAGTTAAAGAGCAGGGAATCTAGTAAAGTCTTGTGGATCGATACGTAGATGTCTGTACTTATCTTCGAGAGGCTATAAGATACCTAGTAGGAGAAATTCCTTTCCTTTGATTTCTTATCTTTCAAGTTATTCATATCAAGTGTTGTAAACCTCTAATCTATTATTTCCACGTTAAGAGGTGATAGTCGGGTTTGAAAGGGCAGCTCTTGCTCGAGGATAAGCTAGGAAGTCATCACCCGAGCACATATTTGAGCATGATGATGTGATTGAGCAACAGACTGAGGTGGAGGGACCAACCCAGCCTCCTTCGACTCTAGACAAACTTTTCATGCTTCATGAGTTGATTGTCAGGTTATTGTCTAGATTGGATAGTGTCCCTCCTTCTGGTGTTCATCCTGGTACTTCAGGTTCTCCTATTATAGTTGGTGCTACACCTCCGTTCTGGGACCTAGTATGGGATTTCAGACACCTGAATCTTCTTCAGTGCCTTCTATTGTACCTCCGAGATTCGCAGCTCGACATACTTATTCTAGTGCAGCCATGTATGTTCCTGAGTAGAACAGTTCTGAAAGATTCGTTAGATTGGCACCTCATAGGTTCGACAATACAACTGGAGAGAAGGCTTATGATTTCTTGATCGAGTGTCAGGACAAGTTGCTCAACCAAGGTATTCTAGAGGCTCATGGGGTGTCCTACACTTCTTATCAGTTTTTAAGAGTGGCCAAGAAGTAATGGAGATCAGTTCTTTCTTGTAGGCACGTTGGTTATCTTGCTATGGGTTGGGAGCAATTTACTGAGGTATTCCTTGAGAGGTTTGTGCCCTACAACCTTCAAGATCAGAGCAAGGATGAGTTTGACAGATTGGAGCAGGGTTCCTTATCAATTTCTAAGTATGAGGCTCGTTTCCATGAGTTGTCCCATTATGCCATGTCGAGTATTCCCACAGAGTTTGAACGGATCTATAAGTTAATTATGGGATTTTCCAGTTATCTTCAAGAGATCACAACATCTTTTGTATTATCAGGTGGTACGTTCCAGAGTATTATTGATCATGCTAGGATGATTTAGAGTATTTCACATGTTAGACATGGCAGTTGTGCCAAGAAGTTTGATCTCCAGAGTTAGTTCAACGGTCATTCATCCAAAGGTAAAGATTATTCAGGGCAAGGCTTATAGGGTTATCAGGGTAGATCAGTGCAGGTCACCATTCAGAGTTCAGATGGTGTTAGTGGATCCAAGCCTAGTCAGACCGGTTAGAGTACACATAGTAGATCCTCAAGTTAGGGAGGGTGTGCAGACTCTTCTGGTTATGCTCAGTGGGATTCTGGTCCTCGTGGTTGTTTTGTTTGAGAGGAGTTTGGGTACAAGGCAAAGGATTTCCCCAGACGTGCTTGTTTTACTGACCAGTCTGGATCATAGGCTACTCGTTCTACACCAGCCACATCGGCATGAGGTACTTCTCATAGTGATAGAGGTAGTGCCAAGGGCACCAAGGGAGGAGTTGAGGCAGCTTAAGGTGGTGCTCATAGTGGCTCTCAGACTAGTGGTGACCACAAATAGGTTTATGCTAAATCGAGTATAGCCGAGGTAGAGGCTTCAGATGTAGTGATCACAAGTAGCATTCTACTCTATCATCGTTCTGCTACAATATTATTTGATCCCAGGTTGACTTATTCTTATGTGTTTACTTATTTTGTTGCGGGTATTGACCATGTGTGTGAGTCTCTTGATGTGCATATTAGTGTATCTACCTCGGTAGGTTATTCTTTAGTGGTGGATCAGGTGTATAGGGGATGTGTAGTGACATTTGTTGATAATGAGACTCGGGCATACCTGATTTTGCTTGATATACTTGATTTTAATGTGATATTGGGTATGTACTAGTTATATCATTATCAAGCGATCCTTGATTGTTATGCTAAGACTGTGACCTTAGCTTATCCCAATTTACCCCGATTGGTGTGGAAAAGTGCTTCCAATTCGTATTTGAAAGGAGTGATATCCTTTCTTCATGCTCTTTATATGATGGGGAAGGGATGCCTATCTTATTTGACTTATGCTCATGATCTTACTAAAGATCCATCCCCTTTAGAGGCCACGAGAGCGGTAAAAGAATTCATGGATGTTTTTCCTACAAACTTACTGGGTGTTCCTCTTGACTGTAATATTGATTTTGTGGTTGACTTGAAGCCGGGCACCAAGCCCATTTCCATCTATTCTTATCGGATGGCTCCGGCAGAGTTGAAGGAATTAAAGGCTCAATTGGAGGACTTGTTGAAAGAAGGGTTTATTCGGCCTAGTGTATCACCTTGGGGAGCACCAATGTTATTTGTAAAGAACAGGGATGGTAGTATGAGGATGTGTATTAAATATCGATAGTTGAACAAGGATATAGTCAATAAAAGATATCATCTTCCCTGCATAGATGATTTGTTTGATCAGCTTCAGGGTGCGTCATTGTTCTCTAAGATTGACTTGAGGTTAGGCTACTATAAGTTGAGAGTTCGAGATTCTAATATTCCAAAGACTGCCTTCAGGACTCACTATGGGCATTATGAGTTTGTAGTCATGTTCTTTGGATTGACTAATGCCCAGGTGCTTTTATGGAGTTGATGAACCGAGTATTTCAGCCTTATTTGAATTTCTTTGTGATTGTTTTTATTGATTATATGTTGGTTTATTTGAAGAATGAGGTCGATCGTGTTTATCGCTCGAGGATCGTACTTCAAATATTGAGGGAGGAGAAGTTGTATGCAAAATTCTCTAAGTGCGAGTTTTGGCTTGTGTCCATGGCTTTCTAGGGTAATGTGGTGACCAAGAAAGGTGTTATGGTTGATCCGGCTAAGGTTACGGCAGTCCGTCCTCTGCTCGGAGACTAAAGGCGTCTTGATGGTTTATATTCGGGAGATAAAGGTCATGTACAATGGACCCAAGACTCGGGATTAGAATGGCAAGAGGAGACTTTGAGAACTTCCTAGTGGAGATAGGACTATATCAGGGATTAGTTCTTAGCCTTTTATTATTTGTCTTGGTGATGAATAAGATGGCGTGATCTATTCAAGATGAGGGTCTGTGGTGTATGTTATTTGCGGATGATATAGTATTGCTTGATGAGACATGGAATAAAGTTAATGCTAGGTTGGAAGTTTGGAGACAAACTCTAGAGTCCAAAGGATTTAGGTTGAGTAGGACTAAAATAAAATATATGGAGTGCAAACACAGTGTTGTGTTGGATGAAGTAAATGTGGAAGTGAGACTTGTCACATAGACTATTCTTCAGAGAGAAAGTTTTAAGTACCTTGGGTCTGTAATTCAGGATAGTGGAGACATTGACGATGATATCATACATTGCATTAGGGAAGCATGGATGAAATGGAGGCTTGTCTATGGAGTCTCGTGTGAAAAAGTACCACCTAAATATAAGGGTAAGTTCTACCGAGTGGTGGTTAGATCGTCCCTGTTGTATCGGCTAGAGTGTTGGTCAGTCATAAGCTCATCTATTCATAAGATGCATGTTGTAGAGATGAGGATGTTGAGATGGATGTGTGGGCATACTAGAAGTGACAAGATTAGGAATGAGGTTACCTGGGAGAAGGTGGGAGTGATCTCTGTGGTGGACAAAATGAGGGTGTTAGGGTTATACCCTGATTTTCTTACCATTTTTAAATTTTATTTTTCAGAAAAGGAAAGTCAAAGCATTATCACAAGTACTTTAACTTTACAAAAAGGAAAATATAATTCTCTCCCATATTCGATTATTCTATCCTTAAAGAAAAAGTTTGGAACTCTATATATTGAAGACTCCTCTTCTCATATAAAAAACACAAGAACATCCACAATGTAGTCTTTTAGAGAGTTTTGTTTATGATGAGATTTTATCTCTACAATTTTTATTAGTTTTTAAATATGTAGGCCAATTGTTCAAATCATATAATAATATTGTGTTTTAGTATAACTTTATGTCATCTAATTTATCACCAACATGATTTGCAATTATAAGCTTCGCATGACGCTGGGATTACTTTTAACCCAACAGAGGGAAGTTAGACTAAGATGGTTTGGATATGTCAAGCAAAAGGTGTGCAAACGCCCTAGTGAAGAGGTGCAAGAGGCTGATTGTAGGGGGTACACAGGGGTAGAGGTAGGTTGAAAAAGTATTGGAGAGAGGTGATTAGACAAACTATGACACGGTTTCATATTACTGGGGATATGACTCTATATAGAAAGGAGTGGAGGTCGTGTACTAGGGTAGACAATTAGTAGAGTATTTTCTTGGCTTACAATGGTTTTGGCTTGTTAGTACATGTCATAGTACTAGTGGTACCCGTGTAGTTATGGACATATATTGTTTATTATTTCAATTATCACACTCTTTGCTTGTTTTAATTTTCCTTTCTTGTAGACTTTACACTGTATTTCTTATTAACTGATAATGTTTTCCTCATTATTTTCTTCTTCTTTTACTTAAATTTGATGCACTTGAGCTGGGATTTTTAGGCCAAGTGGACTTCAAAAAACAATCACAAAGAAAGCCTAAGATCATTTCTCCAACCAAGCTCAATTAAGACCAACATCTCAAAACCAACCACCACACATGGCATGCAAACTATTTAAGATGGATCATTTAATCTTGCAAGTCAAGAACAAAGGAGCTATTTTTGACATTTACCACCTAGTAAGTTGGAGTCACAAAAAGAGTCATAACATTGTCACAAAGTCATTCACTTCCACAATTTTCCTTTTTCACAAAATTTCAGAGGGGTGCTCATTTATGATTCACAAGGCTTAACTAAGTTTATTGGTACCAAACAAGTCACAATCTTACATCAAGGAACCAACAAAACCAACAAACACTCAACAAAATGACGATTTGCCCTTAAAAATGTCGTCACACAATCTATCGTTGGGAAAATTCAAGCCTTTTCGTTGAGTTTTCACAAGGGCTTCCAATCTCACAAGCTACGGGTACTCACACTTTCCCTATTTCAAGGCATACAAGAAAGAAACACTACCATGACAATTTTTTATCACAAAAAGAAACTAACAAAAGAAAAGTAAAACTATAATAAAAACGACCAATCCACACAATATAAACAAAAGCCCGACAAGAACAATCAAAAACACCAATCCATAATATCAATCCAAGGCACCAATAAAACAATAAAAACAACCCAAAGAGGAGCACCCCCAACTAAAAAGGTATTGTGTCCTCATATTATAACTATGAAAATCATAAAGAGAATACGAAGGGGCTCCCTGGGCTGCCTCAATATGGCCTCACTGTCCTCAGCTCCCTCATCATCGGTCCACACAGTTGGCTCATCTCTATCCTTATTCGGCCTCGAAGTCAAGAGTGGCTCATTTGCCTTTAAAACCTTCCAAATGCCTTTGACCTCTCCACATTCGTGTAAAAAACTTATCCCTAATCTTCTCCCGCTTCTTCATTTCTCTGTGTGAGATACTTAACTCACCATGTGACTAGGCCAAACTAGCATATGCCTTCTCCAAATTGTTAAGCTGAGTTTTATGCTTCTCTTGATCTCTCAAGTATGCATCAAACTCACGCGATGACATATAAGATACAAGACCAGAAGATGACTCGCCCTACCCTTGAGGTAGCTTCGTCACAATTTCCTTCACATTTTTCAACTCACTAGCCAAAGATTCATATGGCCCCAAAATCGGAGGTATATGAGCAAATTTCTTTGCTCGTTTTCTCACCCTAACTCGCCTATAATCGAACAGTTTCTTCCCCAATCACTTAGAATCAATTACTTAACATAAGTACACTCTAATCTACTCAATACAGCCCTTAAAATACTCACTTTGATCTCAAGAATTCATCAAAAACCCAACACAGCAAGATTTAGAAAGAACTTCAAGAACACCTATCAAGAACTTAAATCCTTCAACTTTTTGAGAATGAAACTTCGCTGAAAATAATATGTTTGGCGTGTGGGTGAAAAACCCAACACTATGGAAGCTTACATACCTCTTAGGGATCAAATCCCTACTGAAAATCCGCTACAACACGCAAGAATCTTGACGAACGTTTGATCCTCTCCTCTTTTCTCCTCTTTTCTCTTCTCTTCTCTTCTTGAACTTTCAACTAAAACCCTAGGTGTATTTTAGAATTATAAAACTGAACCTAATAGGATTAGACCCTTAAAACCTTACTAAAAATGAATTAAATCTGATTTGGTAAGGAAAAGACAAACATACACCTTACTATTTTCGGCTAACTTTCCTTAATTGGACAGCCTAATTTCAAAAGGCCATATCTCACTCATCCGACCTCGAAACTTAGAAAACTCGGCGGCGTTGGAAAGATAATTCAAAGGTATTTCCTAATGTAGCTGGTAGAACACCTAACTCATCCTGATTTAGGATTTATGGTCGTTTGAAGTCAACCCAAAACTCATACTTAGCTTAACCTACAAAATTTCAGATTTTTGCTATTTCCAATCTAGTTCTTTTTCGAACTCAAGGTGCTACATCTAGTGAATTTAACACTCAAGAAATTTTAATTCCTCGGTAAAATCCTACTCACAACGAAGTATGGTTCAAGTCTTAGCTCAAAAAAATTCTTGGGTGTTACAATATCTCCCCCTTGGGACCATTCGTCCTCGAATGACGGCTGAAATGGGTATGTAATGGTTACTCTTACTAAGGTCCGCGTCTAATGGTATGATCTTACCACATTCAAGCTTAACCCAAATGCTTAAGTTCGGGTTCTATACCTCGATAGGGAATCTCATCCCAAGATTATTACTCCTTACCACCACATTCAAGCTTAGTACTCTAGCAACACCATGGACTCCTACTAACCAACTCCTTCGGCGCCAACTAAGGGCTCTCATTTAACTATTTCTCATAGAAAAACGTCATCTTCTTCTTCCTCCTCATTAATAACCTTAGACAGAATTATCACACCATCATTATCACGATATGATCATCAAACTCCTCTTTCTAACATCACTTCATTACTAAAAGGACCTCTAAAAAGATATCCCTCAAACTCATTACCATCTTAATCTCAAATAGTTGACTCGATTTCTCATCTTGTCATCTCCCCCTTAGGTCTAAAGCTAACACTTGCAATCTATGGACCTATTCCACATTAATAACTCAATTATGCTATCTAGGCACTCATGGAAAATCATAACCTAATTGGAACCTCATCTGGTAACGTACCATCTCGGCACACCTCTTAATGCTCTTGTTACTCTTGTGACTTAGCCACACTTCACTGCCCTTAATTATTCCATCTAACATCTCAATTCCTCACTTACTCTATGTCAAGTCTACCAGATCAAATATCAAGACTAACATCATCACCCTCATGTTCTCATTCTTTTGATCATGACACTCATCTCAAATTCAAGCTTAATGTTCAATACTAACCCGAATATCAATACGATTGCTCGCCTACTATACTATACTGCATTACTTGATCAGTTCTACAACCTTCTGAACATCATGACCCTTTAAAACAAATCATAAGCCTAGCTTAGATCTATCACTTTATGAATACTTCTGCTCTTCTATTCAACACTTACACTTGGTCATTACCTACACAATGACACTTCATAACAAACTCCTTTCTAGCCAAAACACACTCTACCTCCTATGATGAAATCTTCACAACTCGTCACTTCTTAATCTACCCATGAGGGAAAACTCTTCATTAGCAACTTACTGGGTGCATTACTATAGTAATAAAGCTCTTCAAAACACAATCTCCCTTTCTAGGATTACTAAACCTCTGCATACTTTCCTCTAACTCTGGGCTCTTTCACTACTACTGCTCATAATCTCATCATTCATACTATATTTTAGTGTGAAAATACTACCCAACCTCTAAACATACTTTCTCATAAGTATCTCAGCTGAAACAAGGCTTAGAGAAGAGAGTACAACTCACTTTTATCCCAAACGCATGATTCACATGAATATGGGTGTATTCCTCTGAAACTGAACACTTAACTCACTCATGGGTTTCTCTCAAGCCCCTTTGGGGTCTCATGACTTCCTCAAGATTTCTGTTAAGAACAACTCATTGACAAAGAACTAACTCTGCTTTTCAACCACCTCTAGTCTGATGGGTAGTCGAATGAATCTGAGAAAGGCACGAGTATGAATAAATCTCTATGACATAGCTCTATTGCACGATTAAGAGTATGAAAGAAGGGAAACTTTTCTTAAATGTCTGTAGTCCATCATTTATAGAAGTGGGGCCCTCACAACCATAAACGAGAACCTACTGACACGGCTTCATAGACACCCTAGGACACTTAAACTATGTGCTTTGATACCAAGTTTGTCACGACCCGAGCCTACACCCTGGACGTGGCCGGCACTCGAAGACCATTGTTGGTCCCCAAGCGAACCCTCATCCTGGCTGACTACAAGCGGAAAACTAATTCAAGCATACAAAGCTTAAAACCTGAATAAATATTTATGAAATTTAAATAGAAAGATTTAACTCAAAAGAAAACTCTGAATAAAATAATTTATTCAGCTCGCCATATAACAGGTAACTTAAGTGTTTAAAACATTTAAGAAAATAAATGATACAAACTTCTCAACTATACTGACTATCTATAAAGCCTCTAACTGTTAAAGATGGAAGTCGGGACAAGACCCACGACATCCTGACTAAACTAAAAAGTAAATGAAATCCTCTAGAAGCAAGGAGGATCACCATAGCTAACTTGAACTCTCGGATGTATCAACGAAGCTCCTGTTGATGATCCTGAATACCTGTGTCTGCATCATGAAAAGATGCAGGCCAAATGTCTCAGTACGTGGAATGTACGAGCATGTAAGGGTAATTCTAAAAAATAACATAAGCTTGAACTCGATAAAAATGGAAACATACTTACCTCATTCCAAACTTACTCAACTCAAGGAATACTCAAAACTACTCAAACTTACTCAACTCAGAAGTACTCAAGGAAGATACTTAACTCAGAGATAAGATACTCAACTCAAAGATATGATATTCGACTCTGGGTACTCAACTCTGGATACTCAACTCAATATAAAGAAACAATACACATGCAATATATGGAAAGCTTTATAAAATAGTAAAAACAACTTAGTTCGTTAAAAAAAATGCAATAACAAACTCAACTTTACTTATATAATAAAGTAATATAGTTTTTGTGGGAGATTCTCTAACTGACAACCACCACTATGAGCCTAAGTGGTGATACAGCGTCTTGCCCACGCTGCCAGAACTGTCCTATACTTTGCCGTCATATAGAACGCTTTACTTGGTGGATCCACTAGCTTAACTTATGTGATCATCTAAAAAGTATGACCCATTAATACCTATGATGGCTACATGGTTTATGGAAATTTGAGTTAATGTGAACTCGCATCCCCATATCGGTGCTCAATACTACTCCCAAAAATATACTTGGCTCATATGTTTGTAAAAAAACAAAATAGTTCTTCGGTTTGAGATGATTACTCAAAACTTAGCTTAAAAGCTCTCTTGGAAATTATAGTTTCCTCTTTACTGAAAAACTAGCTCAAAGGCTCTTTTGAAATCTCAGTTTCCTTTCTTGTTTAAATGTGAAAACATTTACTCTTTGGGAATACATAGTCCCGATATACTCTTTTGAAGAAATGAACTCAACTCTTTACTCTTGACTCTTTAATCTTTGTTTAACTCAAAACTTAAGTCTTAAAACAAAGTTAAAACGTTTGTAAAAGACTTCTTAAAATAAGGTTCATGCCGAATTATGGACTTGAACGACTTAATGCAAGGTTTTTAATAACCATAGATAGAACTCAAATACTTGGAACTCAAGAACTTCAATGATACTACAAATTTCAAGAATGCTCAACTCAGAGGGTTCAAAGATACTTCTCATCTCAAGATTGTTCGACTTATAATGTTCATGCGGAATATGGGCATGAACAACTCAACTCATGGACTTCATGGGTAATAGGTAATAGTCCCATGATTAGGATTATAATCTCAAAGGGGATTAGGAACTCAATACTCAAGGCTTAGAACTTGAAGATGCTACTCCTCTCAAAGGTACTCAACTAATGGAGTTCATGCGGAAGTTATGGGCATGAACGACTCGACTCGAGGGTCTACATAATAACATGAAACTGATGTATACAACTCTTCTCATTCTCTTACTTACTTGCTCGAGTCTTGAAACAAGTTACTAGAAGTTGTGGAAGACTCAACAAAAAGGACTCAAAGAGGCTTTCTTAGAATGTTTGAAAGAATTCTCAAAACTTAACTCTTAACTCTACCTTGAATTTGAATTATGAATTCAAGTTTATGATCATGTTAGGAATGATTTTAGGTGTTTAGAAGTAGCTTAGAGTAGTTAGAATCGAAAAGGAGTGAAGGTGCACCTTAAACAAACTCAAACGGGGTAACCGATTACAAACTGGATGGGGCAGGACACCCTGGGGCTATGGGTGGCGTGGAGCACTAGCCCCTAACATTCAGAGACTACTGTGGGGCGCTCTGTCTGGCGCAACGCGCCAGGCCCCAACCCAGAAGACGCGACGAATTTCTTTGCTCGTTTTCTCACCATAACTCTCCTAGAATCGAACGGTTTCTTCCCCAATCACTTAGAATCAATTACTTAAAATAATTACACTCTAATCTACTCAATACAGCCCTTAAAACACTCACTTTGATCTCAATAAATCATCAAAAACCCAACACAACAAGAATTAGAAAGAACTTCAAGAACACCTACCAAGAACTTAAATCCTTCAACTTTTTGAAAATGAAACTTCGCTGAAAATAATATGGTTAGCGTGTGGGTGAACAAACCCAACACTATGGAAGCTTACATACCTCTTAGGGATCAAACCCCTGGTGAAAATCCGCTACAACACGCAAGAATCTTGGCGAACGCTTGATTCTCTCCTTTTTTCTCTTCTTTTCTCTTCTTTTCTCTTCTTGAACTCTCAACTAAAACCCTAGGTGTATTTTAGAATTATAAAACTGAACCTAATAGGATTAGACCCTTAAAACCTTACTAAAACTGAATTAAATCTGATTTGGTAAGGAAAAGACCAAAATACCCCTTACTATTTTCGGCTAACTTTCCTTAACTGGACAGCCTAATTTCAAAAGGCCATATCTCACTCATCGGACCTCGAAACTTAGCAAACTCGGTGGCGTTGGAAATATAATTCAAAGGTATTTCCTAAGGTAACCGGTATAACACCTAAATCATCCTGATCTAGGAGTTATGGTCGTTTGAAGTCAACCCAAAACTCATACTTAGCTTAACTTGCAAAATTTCAAATTTTTGCTATTTCCAATCTAGTTCTTTTTCGAACTCAAGGTGCTACATCTAGTGAATTTAAAAATTAAGAAATTTTAATTCCTCGGTAAAATCCTACTCACAACGAAATATGGTTCAAGTCTTAGCTCAAAAAATTTCTGGGGTGTTACACCAATAGAGCCATTTGGATACTTGAGTGATAATTATTATAAGCAAACTCGATCAAGGGAAAATGATCATCCTAACTACCCTTGAAATCAATCACACAAGCTCTTGACATATCTTCCAAAGTCTGAATTAGTACGCTCGTCTAGTCCATTTGTCTAAGGATGAAAAGTCGCCCTAAGTTTCACTTGAGTACCAAGACCTTTTTGAAATGACCTTTAAAATAGAGATGTAAACTAAGTACCATGATAGAAGATAATGGACAAGGGCACTCTATGCAACCTCACTATTTCTCGAATATAAATCTTAGCATACTCTTACATTGAAAATGAAGTCTTTACGAAGAAAGTGAGCCAATTTTATCATTTGGTCCACAATAACCCAAATTGAATCAAACTGACGGCGAGTATGAGGTAATCCCTAATGAAGTTCATATTCAAATTTTCCTACTTCCAAGTAGGAATTCTATTGTCTTGAGACAAACAACCCGGTTTATGATGATCAACTTTCACTTGTTGATAATTCAGATATTTAGCCATAAATTTCGCAATATCCTTCTTCATTCCATTCCACCAGTAGAATTTTGGCAAGTCACGATACATCTTGGTGGATCCCAGAGGAATAAAATACTAATAACTATGAGGTTTTATCAAAATCTGATTTCTCAACTCATCAACATTCGGAACACACAATTGACCTTGGTATCGAAGGACATCATCTCCTCCTTAAGAGAAAGCCTCAATTTCTTTTTCAAAATCTGACTTCTTCAATTCAACTAACACTAGATCAAGATCTTGTTTAACCTTAACATCAGTTATAAGAGATGATTCTAAGCCATTTGGAACAATCACACCACCTTCATTAGATCACCCAATCGGGTCAACCTATGAACATCACGGACTAGATTTTTTTTACCATCCTCAATATAAGCAACGCCTCCCATCGATATCCTACTAAGAGCATCCGCCACCACGTTCGCTTTGGTTGGATAATAGAGAACACTCATTCTGCAATCTTTCAATAATTCAAGTCACCTTCATTGTCAAAGATTCAAATACTTTTGGGTGAAGACATACTTCATGGTGAGTCTATCTTTCAAATCTTAGAAAATCTTCTCACAAGATTCTAACCATAGAAATTTCACCTTTTTGAGTCAATGTTGTCAAAGGCAAAGAAATCGATGAAAATCCTTCCACAAACCTTCTATAGTAACCGGCTAAACCCAAGACACTCTGTATATCTGAAATGGATAAAAGTCTATGCCAATTCTTAACTGCCTTGATCTTCTTTGAATACCTTAACCAAAGACAATGTGTCCAAGGAAAGCAATGGACCTCAACCAAAACTCACATTTGCTAAATTTAGCATACAATTCCTTATCCTTAAAATTTTGCAACACAAACCTCAAATGCTCAACATGCTCATCCTCACTCCGTGAGTAAATCAAGATATCATCAATAAACACAATCAAAAATATGTCCAGACATTTTTTAAAGACCTTATTCATCAAATCCATGAACGGTGGGGAATTAGTCAAATCAAATGATATTACTAAAAACTCATAATGACCGTACCGAGTTAAAAAATCCATCATCATAATGTCATTTTTCTTCACCTGAATTGGTGATAACCCAACCGAAGGTCAATCTTAGATAAGTAATTGGCTCCTTGGAGTTGGTCAAACAAATCATTTATGCTTGGAATATGATATTTATTCTTAATGGTAACCTTTTTCAATTACCGATAGTCAATGCACATTTAGAGGGAACCATTCTTATTTATAACGAACAACACCAAAGCACCCCACGGAGAAATACTCAGTCTAATAAAACCCTTATTTAGTAAATCCTTCAATTGGTTGTTTAATTGCTTACGTTCTGTCAGGGCCATAAGGTAAGGTGAAATAGAGATAGGTTACGTATCTGGAAGAAGGTCAATACCGAAGTCTATTTCCCATTCGAGAGGAATACTGAGATGATCATTGGAAAATACTTTTGTAAACTCATTTACAATCACAACTAACTTAAGATTAAGGGTTTTAAAATCTATATCCCTAAACCTAACAAAATGATAAATGCAACCCTTAGAAATCATTTTCCTAACCTTTAGGCGAGATATAAAATTAACCCTTAAGAACATAATTTCCCCATTCCCATGACATGATAGGTTCGTGAGGAACCTTAAATGTGACTAATCGGGTCCTACAATCTATGGAAGCATAACATGCATGAAGCCAATCTATCCTAGAATAACATCAAAACCTAACATATCAATCTCTACAAGATCAACATGAGTGACTATATTAGAAACGGAAATTAGACAATTTATATAAACTCTTTTCTCAACAATGGAATCACCAACAAGAGTAGAGACATGAAAAGGGTTATAAAGGATTTCAGGACCAATTTCAAATATCATGGCCAGATAATGAGTAATAAATGACAATGAAGCACCCGAATCAAGTAAAGCATACACATCAAAATGAACAAATTTCAACATACCGGTCACCACATCCAAAGAACCCTCATGATCCTATCGAGTTTGAAGAGCATAAAACCTATTCTAACAAGGACAATCTGAACCAGAACCACTAGGTTGAGCTTGCCTAACATCCTTTCCATTTCAAGCTTGAAATAGACAATCCTTCACTTTGTGACCACTCTTTCCACAATCCAAGCAACCATTCGTACCGGCTAATCATTTTCCCAAGTGACTTTTTCCACCACCACTTCTTTGAGGCTTATCTTAGGGTTAGACACCCTATCCTTGTTGAACTTAGGAGCCGAACCATTTGAAGGACCTTGACCGGAGAACTTTTACCGGAATTGAGAATGACCATGTCCACCGTACCTAGAATGAAAAAAGTCACCATCACCTGTCCTTGCCCTCTTGGAATTCCTAGACTTCTTCTTTAGTTTTTATTTTTCAATTTGCTGGGCATGTAGCATAAAATAAGAGATATCCATCTCCTTAATCAACATGGAAATACAACACTCCTTAACCACCATTTTGGATACACCTGACAAAAACTCACTCATTCTTGCCCTAAAATCGACACCATAATTAGAGCATACTTAGTCAATTGAGTAAACTTCAAAACGTACTCCTTCACACTCATATTTCCTTGATGAATATTAATGAATTCAAGCACATTTTCCTCCTTCATCTCAAGTGGAAAGAAATGATCAAGAAAATCCCCTTGAATTTCTCTGAATCAAGAGGTTCTGCATCAATAACCCTCTCTTCCTTCCATTGGTTGAGCCAAACTTTGGCAACACCCTTGAGTTGATAAGTGGCCAATTCCACTTTATCCACCATTGATACTCCCATTATCTCTACTATATTATACACATCATGAATGAACTCTTGAGGATCCTCATCAACTTTTGACCCATGAAAGTCTAGGGGATTCATCCTAGTGAAGTCTCTTATCCTAGTTGTCGTCGTACCCACATTTGGGTTCATGGGAGCAATGACTTCTCTATTATCTTGGTCATAATAGCTTGATCCAAGAGTTGAAAAGCGTCTCTAAATTCAGCACAAGTCACTTGCTCGACCAAAGGATTGATCGATGCTTGAGGAACCTCAGGGTCCACATCATTAGCCATATCCCTTCTCACATAAGCTCATTGGGAGGCCATATCCTGAAAAGCAATGGGCAAGAGTTAGGAAAAGGATCCCTAAAGAGAAGAACTTTATGGCACAACTTTAGAGTAGTGAAAGAGGTGAAGTTTTCTAAAGGCTTTGTAGCCTCTTATTCATAAATGTGACACGTTTCACACTTATGAACAAGACTCTACTCGACGCGGCTTGTTAAATATCCTATGACATTTTCTAAACCTTGTACTCTGAATACAAAGTTTCATGACCCAAAGTACACTTTAGACGTGACATGGTATATAAGACCATGAAAGGCCATACACAAGCCATTTGACATACATACAAAACAACATAATAGAAAGTACAAGAATTTCAAGTGAGATGTCTCATATCGTAAAAGAAATTTGAACATAAGTGCGGAATCATAACTAAGTCTTAACAAGTCATCTAAAAATCAATAGAGTGGTTGGGACGTAACTGCTAAGTGGTGAATTTCTACTAATTTGAGGCTCTTTTCTTAGTTATTTTGGGTTGCTTTGGTTTAAAATTGATTCTTTTAATGTGTTTTTCTTCATATTGGCAGGAAAATGAAATGGAAAATGGATTTAGAAAATCTTTGAAGAAACCAAGTGGAATTGGATCAAGAAGAGGTCAAATTGGAAGAAAGTAGAATTGGTAGAGAATTACGCATCGTGACCGCGTGATGAAGAGGTCATGATCACATTGCACAAGTTATCTAACTCTCATGATCGCGTAGTCAGGGGTAATGATTGTGTGACCCAACGACACTGCTCATCGCGATTGCGCGAGCTAGTTGTCACGACCGTGAAGGGTAAACTACCTGGTGCCTGGACAGATTGGGAATTTCACCAAATCTATTCCCAAAACCCTTTTTACACTGATGAGCATTCATTGTTCAAAAAAAAACATTCCTTATTAGATTAGAGAAGATTTCTTCATCTCTTAGCTTAAATTTTGAAAACTAATTTGTAGATTTTAATTTGGGGTTAAGGCATTGAAGGCAAGTTGCCTAACATTTCATTTATGGATTTGGAGATTGTGTTCTACATTAGTAAATTTATTTTACCCTTCTTTATTTCTTTGTTCTTAATTGCTAGAAATGTGAGTGTAATTACCTGTATGAAATTGGGACTTTTGTGTTTGAAATTGACAAAGCTATTTGGGTTTTCAATTTATTGCTCTATTGATTTTGTGATTCCTTGTTTCCATATTTGATTTCATGAAATAGGTTCAATCTAGTTTTCACGTTTGAATTTATGGGTTGAGAGTCCACGCTCAACCTTAGCTTTTGATCTTCATGGGTTTCTTAAAAATAGAATCTCTGAAGTGGAGAATTAGATTGATAATTGCATTTCTGCTTTGAATCTTGAATTTGAGATCGAAAGATGAAAGTTTAGGGTTTCAGTGTTGTGTGCCAGGCTTACTTGTAAGGCAGGTCTAAGTTAAGATTTTGGGTTGTTTAATTTGGCATATAGATGAGACCGAAAGGAGATTCTATGAATAGACGCTTTGATATCGAAATATAATTAGCGGAATTGAAGATGACCTAGCCTACCTATTATTGCTTGATTCTTGGATTGAATTGAAATGGATCGTTGTGTTTTAATTGAATCTCAAGTTTTCCCAATTCTCAAGCATCCCTTTTTTTATATTGTCTTTGCCCCTATTAGAAGTGTAGTTATAAAAATTGTCTTCTATTTGATATGTTGTACCTTGTATGTTTAGATTCAAACTAGTATCTAGTTAGCCTTTATCTTTTTAATCACAGTTACATTGTTCCTTGTGGGATTCGATCCCAACTCTTAGTTGGGTATTTTTATTGACGATGACCGCTCACTCTTTTGATTAGTTTTGAAGAGTTATTTAAGAGTTATCAGTAACCCATGCACCACATACAAAGTCAAAAGGGGGAATCATAAAGCAATACAAATCTTTGTGGCCTTGCCCTCGGAGTATGTGGGCTCACCAATCCAAAAGCAAAAGAGAGATCCAAGATAGCCACGAGTGGAAGAAGGGAGAGAATCAGACCCTACATTCTGAAACAATGTAGGTACAAGTATGCGTTAGTACATGAAATGTACTAAGTATGAGGAAAATGCATAAAAATGTAAACATGATCATATAAGGACATTTAAACATAATATGCATAACCAAGAAAAAGATTAATAGTAAAACCTTCAAAGATAAGTCATAAATCATGAACATGATCAATGGCTACTAAAAATCATTTGATAGCTTTCATTGAACCTTTGAGGGTAATGTAGTTCTTTTTGTTGGATATTAGTTTTAACCGACAATAGACCATGTAAGTTATAACATGGAATCAGATGTAACTCCCACATCGAGAAGGGAGAGTCTACTTGCCGAGGTAGAACTATGTATCATATCATTAATGATATTGTGGATCCACTAGCTAAGTCACTTAAGATAATTCTGCGGGGGCACGTAGTTTAGAACTAGAGGTTGCTCTTAGAGACGACCCTATTAGAGCCTTCACCACAAAGTTCTCTTGGTGCTAAGTTAAATCCCAACAAAATTTGTCATAAACATATTCATATCATCATACTTGGAAAGGCACAATAAAACTACCAATCTAATCATAAATACATTATAGAGTAGCTCCTTTGAAAAATGATTCTTACATATGTAAGAAAACCTTTCACAACCATGATTTCATAATATGTGAGAAAACTTTTCACAATCAATTGATACTTATCTCAAAAGCATCCTTAGTTCATAAAACATTATTTTTTAAGACATGCATAGCTTTCATAAATCATACTTCATAAGTTCATAAACTTTTTTTCATAAATTCATCATCATAATCAAGTAAAAAGCATGGGTACATATGAAATCAATGGAAAACCTTTTAATTGAATCAAATCATGCATAATAAGATTGAAATCAAACAATTGAATCATATCAAGTAGGACCCATGAAGATTTGCATAAAAACCTAGATAATTGGGGTGAAATTAGCTTTTGGAGATTGAGATTTCTTGGTACCCAATTGATGAATGGAATCCATTGGTGAATTCTCATATACCTTGATGATAAAAGCCTAGCAAAGAAAGGAGAAAAAAGAGGCTGGAAGCTTGGAACCCTAGCTTTTTTCCTTGAACTTGAGAGAGAATTGGAGGAGATGAATTTGGATGGTTTTTGGGAATTTGAGAGAATGAGAGGGTTTGTGTAGTTTCAAGAATTGAAAGGTAGTTATAGGAGTTAGAATTAGGGTCAAAATGACACAGTGTGGGTATTAAATGAAATGGAAAAGACCCAAATATCCTTAATAAATAACTGTCAAAGTGACCTATGGTCTGTAGACTTTTTTACGGTCCGTACTAGTCAATCATAGGGCCAACTTCGGAAACCTAAAAATCCTTCCAACTTCTATGAGACCTTTCAATGGTCTGTCGTCTTGTCTGTGGTCCGTAGACGTCTCCCGTAGAACCCAAGTTAAAGACCAAAATTTTACTAAGTGTAGAACATTTCTACAGAATCCATTTACGACCCGAAAAACCAACTACGGCCTGTCATTCCCTTCCATAGGTCTGAGGTTTCAAATCAACTCTCTGAATCCATTCTACGAGCACCATCTATGACCTGTCAAACTTCCAATGGCTTGTCCTATTATGTCGTAGGTCAACTTACTGGGACTTAAATTTTCAAAACTTAAATCATGATCCTACAACTTTCTTTCTATGGCCCGTAGGTCTTCCCGGTCTGTGAATAGGACACGTAGTTCCTGGACCAGTGCCAAAATCTGAACTTCTTTTTTTCAAATCCAACTTATCAATTTCCAAGATGTTACAAAAATCTTTTGGCAAAGCCTCTCCCAGAAAATCACCACTACTACTTCTATCGACACCTCCCATATGACCTCTTATAAATGGACTATAAATTGGAGCTCAATCAAAAAGTCCAAGTTTAATCAATGGCTGCCCTAGGATACTATCATCCTCTTCAGCCTTTGGAATCTATGGATTAACAGGAATGATAACGTCTTTAATAAAAACAAGCACCACGTTCAAGTTAACCATGTTATCACCAATGATACTAAATACCATTTGCTATTAAGCAATGAACATCCAAATCATTAAAAAGGGTTGACATCCAAGTCAAATGGATATCGCCAATGCAAGACATCTACAAACTAAACACTGATGGCGCAGCAGGTAAGGAACCAAGGCCAGGTGAGATAGGAGGGGTGATCTGTGATCACCATGAGCAATGGATTTGGGGTTTCACCAAGAAACTCAAACATACCACTGCTCCTCAAGAAGAACTCAATGGAATTATGCAAGGCTTAAAGCTTGCTAGAGTAAAGAACTCAGTTTCCTTAGAACTAAATATTGATTGTGCTTACATTGTCTCAATGATTCAAAAAGGTTACTTTTCATATGCTAACATAATATCTAAATGCAGGTCATAGATGAAGAACCTAGGAATCTCAACGGCGATGCATGTGTACCGGGAATAGAACAGGGTAGTTGATGCATTGGCTAAGGAAGGAAGGAGAAGCGGAGGTTTGGACAAAACTATCTTTTTTAGATTCCCCATGTATGCTAGACTAGTACTAAAAGCAGACATCGCATAAATTTTTTTTACCAAGAACATCCCCACTGTAATTTTGCCACTCATGGTCGAACTATAGACCATAGTTCAAATTTGGGAACCCCAAAGAATGTTGTGATAAAAGTTAGGTTCTTCGCTGCCCTAAAATTCTGAGATCCTTACACCGAACACCAATGTCAAGAACTAAACTTTGAAAAAACAACACCAATACCAAATTGAAAAACAGAAGAACTAAAATCGAAGAACTGAATTAGTTTAATTTTTTATTTTCTGATATTTATGCTCAATCTAGTGAGAGAGTTATTTTAGGGAAGATAAAAAAGAATGATAAATTTTAAAGAAGAGAGAAGAAAGAAATACCCACAAACTAATGAAAAAATTTAAAAAGAGAGAATAAAATGAAATGGATATACACATAAATTAGAAAAAAATGTTAAAACATATAAATAAGTTATTTACTAACCCTAAAAAGTGTGAAAAGTGTTATAAAATAAACATATTAGAAGTTAAATAATAAAAAAATGAGAGAAAGAGTAGTAATGTGTTTCCTTCCAATATTTCAATGTGTATCTTTCTGTAGGTAAGAGGAATATATATAGAAGGTAGAAGTGTATTTGTATCCTTCAAAGTAATGACTAAATCCTAGAAGTCATGAAGTGTGGATTTTCTACAGGACTTCCACATTTCATTATTTACAACACTCCCCCTTTGATGTATGTGTATAAAGAAATTCTAGAATAAGAAAAGAGAGTGTACATTGTTATTCTTAATACGTATTATTTATTGTCTCTTAAAAATCTTATCAAGGAAAACCTTATGGGACAAAATCCTTAGTTAAGAAAAAAAGAGTGCAGTGTGTATTTACTCTCCCTGATGAAAATAACATTTAATATCTTGAAGACGACGCATTTCAGTTTTGTATATCAATTTCTCAAAGGTTAAAATTGGCAATGCCTTAGTAAACATATCTGTTGAATCATCACTTGAGCAAACTTGTTGACCATCTATATCACCCTTCTTTTGAAGATCATCAGTGAAAAAGAATTTTAGTGAAATGTGTTTTCTTCTATCTTTTTTAATGTATCATGTCTTTATTTGAGCTACACATGCAACATTGTTTGCATACAATATTATCGGAACTCTCTTTTCAAAGAAAGGCCACATGTTTCTTGAATGTGTTGATTTATTGATCTTAACCAAAAACATTCTCGACTTGCTTCATGAATGACTATTATCTCTACATGATTTAAAGAAGTGGCAATCATAGTTTATTTTGTTGAATGTCATGATATGGTTGTACCACCACATGTAAATAAATATCATGTCTGCGATCAACCTTTATAGGGATTAGACAAATATCTTGCATCTGCATAACTAATCAATTGTGACTTGGATTCATTAGAGTAAAATAATCTCATATCAATAGTCCCTTGGATGTATTTGAATATATGCTTAATTTTATTTCAATGTCTTCATGTTGGAGAAGAACTAAACCTTGCTAACAAGCTTACCGAGAAAGATATATCTAATCCAGAATTATTGATAAAATACATTAATGCACCAATTGCACTAAGATATATTATTTCAGCACCAACAAGTTCTCCTTCATTTTCATGACATCGGAATGGATCTTTATTAATATCAAGATATCTCACAACCATCAGACTACTCAATGGATATGTTTTATCCATTAAAAATCTCTTCAATATATTCTCAGTATATGTTGATTGATGGAAAAATATTCCATTTTCAAAATGTTCAATTTTTAGTCCAAGATAAAATTGTCTTTCCGGGGTCTTTCATTTTAAATTTTATTTTCAGACATTTTTACTGCCTTTGAAAGCTCCTTGGGAGTTCCAATGATATCCAAATCATTAATATATACAATTATCATGACAAATTTAGATCCAGACATTTTCATGAAGACATAAGAAAAAATTGGGTTACTTTTAAATCCTTATTTTCATAAATATTTGCTAAGGTGATTATACCACATTCATCCCGATCGTTTCATTTTGTATAAAGAAGTTTTATTGAACAAGTTTATTGAGAATCATTGTGTGCTTCAGACACTTTGAATCCTTCAAAAAAATTCATAAAAATGTCATGGTCCAATGAGCCATATAAATAGGTAGTGATCATGTCCATTAGGTGCATTTCAAGATTTACATGAACTGCCAAGTTTATTAGATACCTGAAGGTAATTGCATCCACTACAGGAGAATATGTTTCTACATAGTCTATATCAAGTCTTTGTGAAAAAAATTGGGCTACAGGTCGTGCTTTATATCTTACGACTTCACCTCTTTTATTTTATTTTTACACAAAAATTCATTTATTCCCCATTGGATTGACATCTTCAGGTATTTGAATTATTGATCCGAAAACTTCACGTTTTTCAAATAAAGTCAACTCTGCTTGAATTGCATCCTTTCATTTTGGCCAATTATTTTTCTTTCTACATTCATCAACAGATTTTGGTTCAAGATACTCATCTTGTTGCATTATTTCAATAGCAACATTATAAACAAAAATATTACCAACAACAACATCTTTTTGGTTCCACCTTTTTCCTGTCGAGATATAAATTATTGAGATCTCTTCATTCTCATTATTTTTAGATATCTCGATCTTTTCTGTTGTCTCATTATTTGTTATGTCTCAGTGCTCTCTCTGAGCACTCGCTATCATATTATGATCATTTTCTCCTCTTTTTTTCGAGGATTTTTATCCATAGAACCAATTGGCTACCACATTTCAAATGTGGTCTAGACTCATTTACATTAACAGTTTGTTCTGAATATCGATTTGAACAGGAGCATTGCATCTGGAACATGAGATTTAGTAACCCCTGGAAGGTTAGTAAATGCATCTGGCAGTTTATTTGAAATATTTTACAAATAAATCATCTTTTGAACCTCTTGTTCACATTGATTTGTTCGAGGATCTAAATGGCATAGTGATATTGCATTCCAATCTATCTCTTTTTTCAATTGCTTATGTTTTTCCCCTAATATTGGATATTCAAATTCATCAAAATGACAATCAACAAATCTTGCTATAAATAAATATCCAGTCATAGATTTCAAATATTTTATAATAGAAGAAGATGCATACCCAACATATATTCTCAATCTTCTTTGGGGATCCATCTTTGAGTATTATGGTGGAGCAATTGGAACATATACCACACATTCGAAAAATTTAAGATGAGAAATATTTAGCTCCTTTCCAAAAGTCAACTGTAGTGGGGAGAAATCATGAAAATTGATTGGCTTTATGCGCACAAGTGTTGCTGCATGCAAAATAGCATGCCCTATACCGAAAGAGAAAATTTTGTCCTCATTAGTAATGATTTAGCTATCAACTGGAGACGTTTCATCAATAATTCTTCTAGATCATATATTTTGAGTATGAACATGAGCAACCTGATGTTTAGCTGTTATTCCAATGGACATACAATAATCATTGAATGATTGAGATGTAAATTCATCAGCATTATCAAGATGGATAATTGTGCTCTCAACCTTATAATTTGAGCCAACAATATCGCAAAACTCATGTTGCGAGTTGATATTAAGCGCACATGTGACCATATTGTAGATGCATCTATCAAGATCATATAATATTTAAATGGTCCACATGAAGAGTAAATTGACTCACATATACACCCTATATACGTTTTAAAAATGCGGAGGATTCAATCCCAATTTTAGTTTCTGTTGGCTTAATAATCAGTTTCCCTTGGAAACAAGCAACATAAAAAAATTCTTTAGATTAAATTTTTTTCTGATTCTTCAAAGTGTGTCCATGCGAATTCTCAATAAAGAAGACAATTATGGAGGGAGGTGAAAAGTTGATTGAATAAATATTTTTTTAATTATAAAAAATAAAATAAGTAAATAAACTTTTCTCCCATCTCTTAACATATGCAAAATTAAATAATGAAAGTTATAAATATGGAAGATTAGATAGTTATGAGTATTTTATTAATATAATTAAGACTATCATTAATAAATATGTAGAGGTGTGAGTTATAAAGATGAATTTTTTATATTAATTAATTATAAAAATAAAAAATAAAAATAAAAAAAGAAGATAAAAATAACTTTGCTTATATCTGATTTATATATATATATATATATAT
>JAJOOO010000063.1:0-10448 GCA_029582685.1 Solanum piurae | reverse complement strand
AGTTTCCGAACGTCTTGGTCGTCCCTTGATGTTTGACTTCCAAACTCTTTAAAACTGACTTAAAAGGCTATTCCTCATTATTTTAACAAGTTATTAATGCATAAAACCCATGTGAGGCTCTACTTTATCCTACTTCATTTTGAGGGGTGTAGAAACACAAAAGGGTTCACAAAGTCTTTCAGGAAGAAACATCAAACTTATTTGCAACGTAAGGAGTTACAAAAGATATACTTGCTCCTGGGTCTAGCAAAGCATACACATCAAAATCAAAGACTTTGATCATACCAGTGACAACATTAGGAGAATTCTCTTGCTCATGGTGACTGGTCATTGCATAGAGGTGGTTTGCTCCTCCGCCGGTACTAGAAATAGTTCCTCTAGGTGCCGTCCTGTCTGGGGGAGCAACTGATGAAGATTGGGCCCTATTGCCCAAATTTCCACTAGCTTGCTTGTTCTTAGGGCACTCCTTCATGAAGTGACCCTCTTGCCCACACTTTAAACAACATGTCTGACCATCATGACATTTACCCAGGTGGATTCTACCACACCTAGCACATGAAGGAATCGAACTACCTCTTTGTGCCACACTACCCGAAGACTGTGCCTATAAAGTTTCTTTCTAACTTGTGCTTACGCGTAACCGATTGTGAGCTGGCCTATGGTCGAGAGTACCTTCATGAGGCATTTATTTCCTCGTGATCTAAGAGAAGCAAAGAGATGGTTGCTGACATGAGGAGCATGATGAGTTTATTCGTTGTTAGGTTGACTCGTCTGTCAAGTAAGGAAAGTAAGGCAGTCGTGCTAATAGGTGACATGGGCATAGCAAGACTAATGATTCATGTGCAACAAGTTGAGGAGGACAAGTTGAAGGATAGAGAAAAGTTTGAGAATAAGAGGGCTAAGACAACAGGGAATGAATTCGGGCAGAAAAAGAGTAATGCGAACCTACCTTCTTTCCAACATAAGTGGAAAGGACCTGCTCCATCATCTACTAGTGCACCTGCACCAAGGAACAAATGTGAGTACAATAGTCAAAATTCTCAGAACTTTAAAGCTAGACCTGCGCATTCGGAAGGTAGTAAGGCACAAGGGGGTACTAAGACTCCTGCATGTGCTAAGTGTGGTAGGAGCCACTAAGGGGTGAGTCATGATGACTCCACTAGTTGCTTGAAGTGTGGCCAGAACGGTCATTTTATGAGAGAGTGTCCTAAGAGCAGACAGAATAATGGTAATGGGGGCAATAGAGCCCAGTATTCTTCAGTGCTCCACCAGATAGAGCTGCATCTAGATGAGCTACTTTAAGGGCAGGCGGAGAAGGAAACCGTCTTTATGCTATCGCTAGTCACCGAGAGCAATAGGATTCGCCAGATATTGTCACTGGTATGATCCAAGTCTTCAATTTTGATGTTCTTCCTGAGCAACTTCTTGAGCCTTCAGTGTTTCTACACCTAATGGTGAGTCTATTCTAGAAGAAAGAGTCTATCATGATTGTTCCGTTCCCGTCAATCACAAGAGTACCATGGCTAATTTAGTTGAGTTAGATATGATAGATTTTGATGTCATTCTAGGTATGGATTGGTTTCATGCATGTTATGCATCAACAAATTGTAGAAATCGAGTAGTCAAGTTCCAGTTTCCAGTGAACCAGTTATAGAGTGGAAGAGCAGTTCTGCAGTGCCTAAGGGTCATTTTATTTTATACCTTAAGGCGAGAAAGTTAGTTTTCAAGGGGTGTGTCTATCACTTAGTCCGAGTTAATGACTCTAGTGTTGAGATACCTCATATTTAGTCAGGTCAGTAGTAAGAGAGTTTCCAGAAGTCTTTCCTGATGATCTTTCTGGAGTTCCTCCTGAGAGAGAAATAGACTTCGGTAGAGATACTATTCATGATACTCGTCTCATAACTATTCCACTATATAGCATGGCACCAACAGAGTTGAAAGAGTTAAAAGAGCAGTTGAAAGATCATTTAGAGAAAGGTTTCACTTGACCAAGTATCTCACCTTGGGGCGCTCCGGTCCCATTTGTGAGAAAGAAAGATGGTTCCCTTAGGATATGTATAGATTATCGTCAGTTGAACAATGTTATCATCAAGAATAAGTATCATCTTCCGAGAATTAATGATCTTTTTGATCAGCTTCAGGGTGCTACTTGTTTTTGGGGCCCTCACATCCATAAATAATATCATACTCGACACGGTTTAATAGACATCCTAGGACACTTGAACTCTGTGCTCTGATACCAAGTTTGTCACGACCCAAGCCTACACCCTGGATGTGGCCGGCATCGAAGACCATTGCTGGTCCCCAAGCGAACCCTCATCCTGGTTGACTACAAAGCGGAAAACTAAAATAAAAGTTCATAAAACTTAAATTCAAACTTTAACTCAAATGAAAACTCTGAATAATAAAATAAATTATTCAACTCGCCATAAAATAGGCAACTTAAGTCTTTAAAACATTTAATAAAATAAATGATGCAGACTTCTCCACTATACTGACTATTTATGAAGCCTCTAACTGATAAAGATGGAAGTCGGGACAAGACCCACAACATCCTAACAACTGATATAACTGAAGGTAGATGATATCCTCTGAAAGCAAGGAGGCTCACCATAGCTAACTCGAACTCTTGGATTTATCAACGAAGCTCATGTTGATGATCCTGAATACCTGTGTCTGCATCATGAGAAGATGCAGGCCAAATGGCTCAGTACGTGGAATGTATGAGCATGTAAGGGGAATTCTAAAGCATAACATAAACTTGAAACTTGATAAAAGGAAACATACTTACCCCTTCTCAAACTTACTCAACTCAAGGAATACTCAAAACTACTCAATTTACTCAACTCAGAAGTACTCAAGGATAAGATACTCAACTCAGAGATTAGATACTCAACTCAAAGATATGATACTCGACTCTGGATACTCAACTCTGGATACTCAACTCAATATGACTGAACTCATTTCAATATAAATGAAAGGGACGAAGTGACTCGACTGAAAGGAGAGGGATGAAGAACTTGACCCGCCAAATCGCATGTAAACAGGATGCGAAAACTGAATCAATTTAAAACAACTGCAATATAAAGAAACAAATTGTTTAAAAACATGATGTCAACTCTGTGTGTATGCAAGGATACAACATAACTCTAAAATATATGTAAAAATACAAATAACTGTATATATAAGAATACAATAACTTATGTGGGAGTTTATCTAACCAACAACCATCACTTAAGAGCTATAGTGATGATACAGCGATCAACCTCACGCTGCCAGAGCATCCCATACCCGGCCAAAGGTATAGAACCTGAACTGCCTAATGGATCCACTAATCTAATTTGAAAAGGATTCATCTAAAAAGTATGAATCTCTTCTACCCATGATGGCTACATAGTTCTATGGGGGATGTGGGTTCTTTGAACGCTCCCCCAATTTGGTGCTCAATACTATTCCCAAAAATGTACTGGCTCTTATGTTTTTAAAACATATTTATTTCTGCTGATTTGAGATAATTGCTCAAAAACTTAGCTCAAAGGCTATCTTGGGAAATCTCAGTTTCCTCTCCTGCTTCATTAAGAAAGCGATTACTCTTTTCTGAAAACTAGCCCGAAGGCTCTTTGGAAATCTCAGTTTCCAATCGTGTTTAAAAGTGAAAACATTTCTTTAAAACTTCTTTGGGAATACATAGTCCCCATATATTTCTTTGAAGAAAAGAACTTCAAACCATAGCTTTACTCGTTGCTTAACTCAAAACTTAAGTCTTAAAACAAAGTTAAAACGTTTGTAAAAGACTTCTTAAAATATGATTCATGCCAAATTATGGACCTGAACGACTCAATGAAACATCTTCAATAACCATAGATAGAACTCAATACAAGGAACTCAAGAACTTCAATAATACTACTCACTTCAAGAATGCTCAACCCAGAGGGTTCATGCGAAATTTATGAGCATGAACTACTCAACTCAAGGACTCAAAGATACTTCTCATCTCAAGATTGCTCGATTATAGGGTTCATGCGGAATTATGTATGTGAATAACCCAACTCAAGGACTTCATAGGTAATATGTAATAGTCCCATGATTAGGAATGTAATCTCAAATGGGTTAGAAACTCAATACTTAAGACTTAGGACATAGAGATATTATTCCTCTCATAGATACTCAACTTATGGAGTTCATGCAAAATTTATCGGCATGAACGACTTGACTCGACGGTCTACAAACTACCTACAACTCATGTATATGACTCTTATCTTTCTCTGACTTACTTCCTCAAAAACCTAGTTCAAATTGATAGTTGATCTCATAGGATTCACAATTGAATTCAAAGGCTTTCTTGAAACTCCACTCTTAACTATCTCTTGAATGTGAATTATGAATTCAAGAGTTATGGTTCATGATAGGAAAGATCTCATGATGACAAGGTAGACTCATGAATACATTATCCTCACTCTCATACTCACTTACTTGAGTCTTGAAACACGTTACTAGAAGTTGTAGAAGACTCCACAAAATGACTCAAAGGGACTTTCTTGAAATGTTCGAATGAACTCTCAAAACTTAACTCTCAACTCTACCTTGAAGTTGAATTATGAATTCAAGGTTATGATCATGTTAGGAATGATTTTAGGTGTTTAGAAGTAGCTTAGAGTAGTTAGAATCCAAAAGGAGTGAAGGTGCACTTTAAACGAACTCAAACAGGGAAATCGACGACAAACTGGATGGGGCAAGCGACCCTGGCGCTATGGGTGGCGCGGGCCGCCAGCCCCTAAACTTCAGAGGTGGGTTTGGGGCGCTCTGGCAGGCACATCGCGCCAGGCCCCAACCCAAAAAATTCAACAAGTTTCCTTGGTCATTTTCTCACCCTATTTCGCCTAAAATCGAACGGTTTCTTCCCCAATCACTTGGATTCGATTACTTAACTTAATTACACTCTAATCTACTGAAAACAACACTCAAGTTACTCAATTTCATCTCAATAAATCATTAAACAACCCAACACAACAAGATTTAGAATGAACCTCAAGAACACCTATCAAGAACTCTAATCTTTCAACTTCAAGAATGAAATTTGCGCTGAAAATAACATGTTTGGTGTGTGGGTGAACTAACCCAACACTATGGAATCTTGCATACCTCTTAGGGATTAAACCCATGGCAAAAATCCGCATCAAGACGCAAGAATCTCGACGAACGCTTGATCATCTCTTCTTTTCTCCTCTTTTCTCTTCTCCTCTCTTCTTGAACTCTCAACTAAAACCCTAGGCTATTTTTAGGATTATAAAACTGAACCTAATAGGATTAGACCCTTAAAACATTACTAAAAATGAATTAAATCTTATTTGGTAAGGAAAAGACCAAACTACCCCTTACTATTTCTGGCTAACTTCCCTTAACTGGATAACCTAGCTTCAAAACGCCATATTTCACTCATCCGACCTCAAAACTGAGAAAACTTGGTGGCGTTGGAAAGATAATTCAAAGGTATTTCCTAAAGTAACTGGTAGAACACATAACTCATCCGGATCTAGGAGTTATGGTCGTTTGAAGTCGACCCAAAACTCATACTTAAGTATAACTTGCAAAATTTCAGATTTTGCTATTTCCAATTTAATTCTTTTGGAAACTCAAGGTGATACATCTAGTGAACTTAACACTTAAGAAATTTTAATTCCTCTATAAAATCCTACTCACAACAAAGGATGGTTCGAGTCTCAGTTCGAAAATTTTCTAGGATGTTACATTCTTGTTGAACTAGAGCATTAACCTCAACCCTGCCTGAGTTCACCTCACCCTCCGTAAACTCATAATCTACAGAATATTCAGGGTCTATATCTTCAATCATAATTTGACTCAGGTTATGAGTGTCATTCTGAGTAGTCATGTTGATCTTGTTGTTGATGTTACCTTGTATCATAGGAGTTTGATAAGTTGTGGCAGCAGGAGCTCTAAGGTCAATTCTAGGGTCATCCACATTAGAACTAGTGAACTACCATCCCTTTTTGGTTCCCCTTCCTGCAAATTAGTGATTTTCTCCTGCATACCCCTTTTCACACCTCCAAACTTCTCAGATAAAACAACACAATTATTAATGGGGTGGGGTTGATGGAGAATTGAGTCAATTCCTTGCTTATTGTTGGCATCCTTTCTTTCCTTGTTATGAAATACTTTAGGGGCAACACTATGAATGGGCACAATAACACTACCATGGGGTTGAGGGGTGGGGAGCATCGAGTCAATACCTTGCTAATTGTTGGCATCCTTGCTTTGATTGTCCTGATAAACTTTAGGGGGAACACTGAGGGTGGGGACTGCAACACTCCCATGGGGTTGAGGGGAGGGGAGAATTAAGTCAATACCTTTTTGTTGTTCCTTACTGGTCTGATTCTGATGTGGTACTGATTTATACACCTGATTTTGTTGGTTGTTTTGGCGATTCCTCTGATTGTTTTGAAGATAGCCTCTAAAGTTCTTTTTATTTCGTGTCTGCCATTGGCCTTCTAGCATTTTTGTTGATCTTGATGAGCTCTTGATGGTTTTTCTTTGGTACTTGAAACACTAGTAGAAATATTATTCTTAACAGGCTGATAATTAATTGGTAGAGTAGTTACTTGAGTGTGATTTCCTTTTGTCTCCTCTTGACATTACATGTATAAACCTTATGTCCTTGGTGTCGGCAGTTATCACTATCTTTACATGTTGGAACTTGTGGAAAAATAAATGTGCATACAAATATGGAGGAAATAAGTCTAATATGACTAGATTCATATACTTGGTGCTTAAAGACATCAACAACCTCCTACTCATCAACTTTCCTTACATCAAATGGCCATCCAAGTGGCCTGAGTTGATACAGTTTGTAGGAAATTGCTTCCATGATATCAAAATTACAAAGGTAAGTTGGTTTAGGCCACCTACAAATGTGGTTAAAATCAACTCTTATGGTAGTGCATTAGACAACCCAGAAAATATAGGGGCTGGTGGTTCTGTTAGAGATGTCTAAGGTGATTTAATCTATGCTTATGCTACTACACTAGGCCATGGTACCAACAACCAAGCAGAGATTGAAGCTGCTCAATGGAGTCTATCTTGATGTCTAAATAATGGTTTTAAACAGGTGATTTGGGAAGTAGACTCTGAGTTAGTTGTTCACTGGATAAAATGGCAAGTTGCTCCACCTTGGAATTGCTACATGTTGTAGCTAACCTTAAGAGAACATGTGATCAATTCTAATCCTTTTCCTGTAATCACACCTTTAGAGAGGCTAACTTTATGGCTTATGGTTTATCTAAAACTAGCCAGAACAGTGAAGTCCCTCAACATTACTTTCCATGTCCACCAGCCACCAAAAGAAGCTAGAGGATACTACATGCTGGACAAGAGTGAGATGCTAAATTTTAGAAAAAGAAATATGAAGATCAAAGAACCACCTTGATCCGACAGCTTTTCATACGGTTCATGTGAAGGTGCCCTTTTGTTTTTCTTCTTACTTTGTAAGGGGAGAGTCTCCATTCATCTATTGTTTTCCTAGATTACTTGTACTTAGAGGAGTCCTCTCTTCTAGGTTCACAATTGATCTAGGTTTCTTTTCTAGTATCAAGGATGATTAGGCCGTCCTTAGTAGAATAGCTGACTTATGAACCACCATAGGATCGGAGGTAAGGTTTATGTCCCCTTCTTGTATTTCCTTTATTTTTGTTTTATTAATGATAAGGTCTGGGGGTGTTGCTCAGCCCCTGACACACCGCAAGGGTTATTTAAAAAAAAACCTTAAGTCATAAACCCTAAACCTTTTGGCCTAACCCTAAACCCAAATCTCTAAACCTTAAACCTTAGGGCCTAAACCATAAACCCTAAACCTTTGGGCCTAACCCTAAACCCTAATTCCTAAACTCTAAACCTTAGGACTAAACTACTAACCCTAAACCTTAGAGCCTAGACCATAAACCTTAAGCCTTAAGGCCAAAATCCTAAACCCTATGCAGATTGAGTGCGCTAACCCCTTCTATGTAGATTGTTGAAAAGGAAAAAAAGGAACTGGACTGTTCATCTAGACAAAATCCTACCCCTGTTGATCCTAACAATTCCATCAATCATAAGGTTTTGAATGCTGAATAGAATAGAACTAAAGATGTATCTAACACCTCCCAAAAACCTACTGCTCCTATTCCCCATGATCTCACTAAACTCACTTCAAACTTCGATAAACATACCAACAACCCTCAAAAGAAACAACAATCACAAATGGAAAATAATACCAAAGTATATAGACACCATGGTCACTGTACAAACACCAAAAATGTGTTGACCCCTAAACCATGTCTTTTCATGGTGATCCAAACTTTTGCGATAAGACTACGAGCTAACCAACCTAAGAATGAAATCCCTATTGAGATATCGACTCCTATATTCACTACAAGACAATGCCTGCCAGCAGTGATTTTTAAAAGAGAGGATTTTTTTGGTGAAATTAGCTTCAAGATGCAAATACAGTTTGGTTGGGTTGGGAAGTTCACAAACACTATGCCAAAAATTGAACTTATCAGGAAGAGTTTTATCCTTCAGACTCAGCTTACTGGTGATGTCAAAATAGCTCACTTTAATGCGAGGCATATTTATATTGACTTGGACAACGAAGATGATCATATTTCTGTGTGGAACAAACAAAAGATGTACATTGAGGGTCAATTAATGAGACTCTAAGTTTGGACCCTCACCTTCACTCTTGATGAAGAGACCCCCACTGTGCCTACTTATATGGGTTACTCTACCAGAGTTACCTTGGAATTACTATAAGAAAGAGTTTTTGGCTGCCTTTTTATCTCCTATTGGTAAAACTTCATATTTGGATCTTGTATCTCTCCAAAACTAGAGGCAGTGTGGCAAAAGTTAGGATGCAAATAGATATTACGAAAGAAAGACCTCCTCATGTTTGGTTGGGATTTCATGAAGAATACTTTACTGTGAGAAGATGGCAAGCCATCCAGGATGCAAATAGACATTACGAAAGAAAGACCTCCTCATGTTTGGTTGGGGTTTCATGAAGAAAACTTTACTGTGAGAAGATGGCATGCCATCCAGTATGAGGGAGTACAAGAGTATTGTTCTTATTGCAATGACCAAGGTCACATGTCACAAGTTTGTAAAATAAGAAGAGATGAGGAATACAAGAAGAGAAAAGAAGCTGAAGCTGCAAATAAAATCAAGGGCAAGAAGACTGCAGGAGCCAACAATCAGGTAATTCCCCAAACTTCTCCTCAACAGCTTTATGCTAATATGACTGCTAATGTTTCAGGTGCCGAGGATACCCAAAAACAAATGCAGCAAACACAACATGAGATGGACAAACAACAAATGGATGATTGACAAACTCAAAAAAGGAAAATATCAAGGGTCAGCAAGGCCATGGTCAGTTAAAGTCTACAAACCAGTGAACAACCTAAATTTGCAGGAAAATAATTTTTAAAAGCAGCAAGTGGAAAATTCAGGTATTGACTTAACCCTCCCAGAACCCCATTCCCCTGATAAAGTTGATCAAACAGGTACATGTGATGGTAATCAGAAAGCTCAAAATAAACAGAGCAAAGATAAAAAAAATAACTATGCTCCCAAACCCCATGAACCCCCTTGATAATAGTTTTCTGCTGTTGGTTGTTTATGAAGTTATGGGAGGTGAGGTGGATGGGATCAATGAGAAACCTACTAAATTGCAGGAAGGGATATAACCAAAGGGGGGAATTTATCCCATGCTTTGTATTGGGAACCTTATGAATGACCCTAGGATGGACTCTAGAGCCCCTGCTACCACTACTCAAAGTGCTAATTTTGAACAAATTCAGAACATTACAGAAGGTGATCAGTGTGGTATCTCAATTGAGGCAGAAGGGTTCACACACATTCAGAATGAGAGTGATAAGGAAGAACTTAATGAGCTTCAGATGATGGTAAATTCTCAGAAAATGGTTGAGAGCACTGGGGGAAACCAGGTACAAAAGCAGAGGTTAAAAGGTCCTACCAAGTCACAACTTGAAAACAAAAAAAAAGAGCTTCAGAAATAAGATCAGCTAAGAAGTGAAGTTGTTACTTGTATTCAGTCTATGGAACCAAATAACAGTAACCAAACAGGGAATCAAGAAATAAACAAACTTCAGCACACTCAATCCAACGATCCTAATGTACAGCCAGGAGGTAAACTTGCAAATAATAACACTCCTACCAAGAACAATGATGGAGAAACTACTAAACCTCTTAATATTAAGTCTCAACCTCAACTCAATAAAAATAAAAGAGATGCAATAAAGAGAAGAAAAGAGAACGAGGAGGTTGCACAACAACAATCAATGAAAAATATTATCCTGGTTAATGAGTAGGCTAGTTTGGATATAACTCCTCTCCAAACTAAGGAACCCTCTCCCCAACATCCTAATGCTCTACGTTCTCTC
>JAJOOO010000061.1:0-14431 GCA_029582685.1 Solanum piurae | reverse complement strand
GGTCCATTACCAGCCGGCTCCGGACCGAAAAGACCTAACGGACTAATCCCTTATCTAGGATCGTAGATGCTAACGGGGGCGGGAATCGAAGTGGGGGACCCCTCTACCGCCTGTGTCTATCTCCTGTCAAGTATGCTCCCGAGACAGCCAAAGGGAATAGGCCGCGCCTAAAATCATCCCAAGCGCTGCTAATGTGGCTACTAAGCTATTTCTTTGGAAAGCTCCTACTAAGATGAGAAATTCCCCGATAAAATTGCTAGTACCAGGTGAACTCATATTGGGAAGAGTGAACGTTGTCGAGCCTAGAGCCCGGGAAGCTCTAAAGGTAAGTTCAGGTCGGAAACATAGCGGGGGTTCTCAAGCGTAGGAGAGGAGACAGTTTCGCTGTCGTTAGATTGTGTGGCAACGTGAGACAACGTCAGCAGAGAGCTGAATCGAGTTTTAAAGCGTGGTTATGGCGGAATGGAATGTGCCCTATCCCGCGAAGGAGAGGAGCCTGTCATGTAAGAAATTTAGGTCAAAACTACGCTCTTTCAGCCGGTTTAGTATAGTAGCAGTTTCAAATCAATGCAAGCCAATGGAAACCCCTCCTTAGGGACAGTCGAAAGACGCCCCAAGACAAGGTACAACTGTTGGGAAGGGGACATGATCAATAGAACCTGGCTGGATCCGGGCTGGGATAGTGGCGCCTATTCTTAACCAGTTCCGAAAGGGTTCGCTCATGCTGGAGGTCCTGGGGGATCTCCGGCCGGGGAGGGGCTTGCTAGCGTAACCCTTTCTCCCGGTGTATGTGAAAAAGAGTGACGAACTCATTTTTCTTCGGTCATAGGTTGGTCCAAAGAACGAGAGTCGGCTTCCAACATTAAGTCCGTTCGAATCCTGCCACCTTTCTTGTGGATCATCCTGTGGTTACCGGATGATGGGAATAACAAAGCAGAAATTTGGAAATGAGCACGAAACCCTGGGGCTGTGTCTCGATCTCCTATGTGCGAAATATAAGGGACTAGTTCCTATAGAGATTCCCCTTGGTCTAATTCATGCGATTTGGCGGGTCAAGTTCTTCATCCCTCTCCTTTCAGTCGAGTCACTTCGTCCCTTTCAGGTGTAGATGAATATGATGTTTAGCTTGGGACTAGGGCTTATGATCCTTCTCTTAACGGTCGGTGAAAAACCGTAATACGCCCTGAGGAATTCCTACCAGCAGACTTCCCTGTACTCAAAGTGAATTGTCTAAGTGCTCATTTTTTCACTTATCCAAGGAATCCCTTTCTTGACATTTGTATTTGAGAGAGAGAGCTATGCTTAGGTCAGTTCCTTCAGTCAACTTTTTTGGTAAGGACTTGTTGATCATCTATCATTACTGGCGAAGCAAGCATACCGATAATCAACTCGCTTGAGAGAACAATTCGAGAAGGACGACCCGATTTTTTTTTCTAAAAAATATTTTAAAAGACTACAAGTTAAAAAATAAGATATAACAAAAAAATCAAATAAAAGCATTACATGCATACGTTTTTCTAGTTTTATATTGATAAGTTTTTGAAGGAATAAATATAAATGATATAGCTGAAATAGCATAATATGGAATAAAAGATTGTGAAGTATTAAAAAAAGGAAAATATATTTATTAGACATTGTCTGTTGAAGACTTTCAAATAATTTCCCCGGAGGATTGTTGAACTTTCGAAAGACACAGTAAAAATATAAATTGAACTAATTTAACGATATATTGTTTTTTTTTACACATGACTCTTCGATATGAATACCTGATGAGAAAATCATTGTACGACTTATATTATGGGAAATCGTATAAAATAAAAAAATCACAATATTCATCACATATAATTAGTTGTGCGACCTATTTGATATGAATCATTTTGCTTAATCTTATTCAATATTTTTTGAATTAACGACAATCATAAACGCTAACATTAAAATTCAAAGTTATATTGAACTCATTTTCCGCTTCATAACAAACTAATAGTCTAATATTGTGCTATTACATCCAAATTGAACATTATGTAATATACCCAAAAAGATGAAATTAGGAAAAAGAAAAAATAATTATATATATATATATCAACAATGATCAATCTTTTATTCTTATTCCTAAAATTCACATTAATTGAAGAAGTAGAAGAACACATATTGTGATAACTCACAACAGAATGTGACAATAACATGAAAAGAAATTTAGCATATTAATTAAAAATAAAAAAATAAAAAAATGACATAGAAAAAAGAGAAGTAAACACAAGAATGAGGTAAATATGACAAAATAAGAGTATAATAATTGTTCCACATAAATTCAGAAATTTATAAACAGTTGAAAAAATAGATATCTAAAATGTTAAAGATAAAACTATGATACAAAATATCATTCTAATTAGGATCCAAACAAATATTAATATTTCAAAACAAAAACAAATTTTAAAAAAAAAAGTACCTGAAAATTGCCTAATGATTTACATCAACACGAGGCAATTGGTAAATTGGTAAGTTAGTGATCTTAGAGGTGGAGAGAGGAAAGGTTGATTGTTTTTACTAGTAATAATTTAATACATTTAATCACACTAATTATAGAGAAAGAATAACAAATTTAAGACATTCAACCACACTAATTATAGAGAAAGAATAAAAAATTAACCAAAATATTTAGTCATTAAAATTTCAAAAAAAAGGAGAGAAAAGATAAATATGTTTCTTGGTCATAAAAAGGTAGCACGTCATCTTGTTTATATCTAGCTTTATATTATATACAGATCCATATAGATTTATACCTACTAGAAATGATAATTTAATTTCTTTTTAAAAGGTAGGTGAAACTCACACGCGGATGTTAAAGTTGATGAATAAATGAAATGTTGACATGTGACAATTAGATTAAAATCTATTTTTTTTTAAATGCAACACTAGTTAAATTAAATAATATGAAGGGCATCTGAAGAAAAAAAAAACATAGAACTTAAAAAATAACTATAGCTTGGACATAAATTAAGACTTTATAATATAATTTGCTTAATTACGATGCGTAGTATATATTAGATGGAGAAGAGAAGCGAGAGAGATTGGAAAAACAAAGAGTCAGGTGAGCAAAATATGGGAGAGTGACGTTGGGCATTGGAAAGAGGCTCAACCATGGGTCGTTTGATAGCTAGTTAATGTTATATAAAGATTAATTATAAGAGAAGATATATTATTTTATACAAAATTTTATTTATTTCACATTATACATAAAAAGTATATAATTTCTCTCATGACTTATATCAGTATTAATTATACGAGTTTCTAAATTGCAAATCAAACATAATATTTATTTTATACATATATAACTTACCTCCTAATTTCTAACCACCAAAAAGAATATTATTTATATATAATTCAATACTTGTATAATTCATATCTAACATAATTCAATATAGTGATTTAATAAATATATTTGGGAGATTTTTATTTATTTTTCAGTAAATTAGACAGTATATTTAATTATCCAAACCACGTGTCAGTGGCTCAAAGGCTGCAAATTAATACATGTGCAATGAGTAATCAGTTGGGTCCATATATCTTCATATAGGGAAGGCAACTGGTCCAAATGTATTTGTCCAAACGACAGTACAAAATTAATATTTACTAAATGACAAACACTAAATGATACTACCAAAAATATCCTTATAGTGTAAAAGATGTGTTGATAGATGGAAAATTACATGAAATGACAAATATTTATATATATTATTTAATATAGCTATAGTTTCTGATATTTATGATTCAAGTCTATAATTTCTTATATTTTGTTATTCAGTTTCTAATTCTATAAATTCAGAATTTGTATATGCTTACCCTAGCTATTTATATATGATTTGTTGATAAATTTGATTTGGATAAGTTATGAAAAATTCATAATAAATTACCTTATTTGTATATTGGCAAGCGAGATATACAAATGGAGTCTTGAAAAAAATCCTAAATGTATAAAAACAAAATTTGTATATACTTACCCTGTTTGTATATAGGCAAGCAAAATATACAAATGGGTAAACGGAATATAAAAACAAAAAATGCCCAAGCAAACGAAACTATAGCTATTGAGCGTAATTAAGCAATTTATAGCTATGAAGCGTAATTAAATTTAATCTCTTTGCTATTTATGAAAATTTCTCATTGTAGAGAGGGCTTAACAAAAAATTTATACCTACTAGAAATGATAATCTATCTTTTTTAAAACGCGGGTGAAACTCACACATGGGATATTATAGCAGATGGACGAATAAAATATTGACATGTGGCAATTGGATCAAAATGTTTTCTTAAAATAAGAAGTAACGTACACTATTTAACTAATTCAAAAGAGAGAGGCGAACAAGATATGAGAGGAGAGAAAGATCGCGAGGGAGTGGATGAATACATGCATGTTGTATTTGTCGGATCAGATTATATCACGAATACAATCGATTTACATTAACAAATATAATTGTATCAAGTGCATATATTTATATCACATGTTTGTATACTCTTTTATAATACCTTGTAGAATATAATTGATACGATATTATATCTCTCATTCGTTCAAGCATACTGAAAGTTTAGGTATGAAATCGAAGAGGTAGGTGAGGTCTTCATCATCTCTCAACTAATTTTTATCAATGATATCTCCCATTTGTACGAGGCAAGAGATAAAGAGAGGGGATGAGAAAGGGAGAGAGGAGATAGAGAGAGTTTGAGAGTAAAGGAAATTTTACTATAAAATCCTAAATATAGTTATATAATGTATTTTTTTTTAATATAATAGTTGTGTTTAATAAATACATCACTTATTTACCTTACTGTATAATTATTTTAAGAAAACAATAACTTTCAAATAAACCCAAACATGAAGCCTATTCTTCTTCTTTTTCCCAGTATACCATCCCCCCACCTACCCCAAATTAAAAGTTATTTTATTTGAGATACTTCTCAAAGCATTTTTAAAATAACTTTTATTATTCGAATACTGAAATTTAGTACTCGTTACTCGTTAGAAATATCAATGGATATCTAAATACTTAAATTTAATATTTTATAAATATTAAAATATCTGATATTTTCTTGAGACAATTTTTTTTTAAAAAAATAGAATATAATAAATTAGAACAAAAAATAACATGACCTATAAATAAGGGAGTACGAACAAAATTTATTAGAAACAAAGAACTAGTTTTCGAATCTTTCTTCTTTTTTTTTGGTGTGTTTGCCGTACCGGAGGAACGCCAAAATAAAACAAAAAATTGAGGTGATGCTGATTTGTGGGCCCTACACTTTAATCGTCTTGAACTTTTGACCTTCGTTTTGTTTTTATACGAATTTTCGCAATCAAAAGACCAAACTTGTTAAATTTAAAAGCGGAAAATAAAAAAATTTAAGACTACCTGCCTTCGATATCATTTTTGTAATCACTCGGTCCCATTCATGTGACATCAAAACAACCTTAGAAATAGTAGTACCTATGAAAATAAATACTTCTTTCGTACCATTTTATGTAACACTATTTAATTTAGCATGGTGTTTAAGAAATAAAGGAAGACTTTTAAAATTTATAGTCTAAAACAGTTCTTAAATGTTTGTGTGGTTGTAAATCATTTCATTAAGGGTAAAAGATGAATTTTAAAATTAAATTGTTTCTACTTATAGTAAGGTGAAATTATTTTTTAGACGGACTAAAAAATAAAGGATGTCATATAAAATGGGATGGAGGGAGTAAATAATTGTAGTATTAATACTTTCTTTGTCCCAATTTTTATGACTCCGTTTTTTAGTCAGTTCTAAAAAGAATAATATATTTGGTAACAATTTAACTTTAAAATATTTATTTTACCCTTAATGATAGTTTTACTTTATTTTGAGTACAAGAATATATATATATAAAGTGCATAAAAATTAGTAAAATTGAGAGTTCTTATTAGTATAAAATCTATGATTTATTTTAAATTGTAAATTTCAAAAAAAATAATCTTAAACCCCGTAACATGTCAAACTAACTCATAACAATCTGGACAAAGAGTACCATTTTTGGGCACTAAAATTACCAAACAACATCAATGCATTGTGAGGATAGTTTGGTAGCCAATTAATCGGTTTGGGGCTAAGTTATTTATGCACTAAAATCATGTATAATTTTCTTTATTTTAATTGTTATGATTTTCTTTATGTCAATCCTAAAAATAATACTTTAACATAATTTTATATTTAATAAAAAATTAATTTTAAATACTCATTTACCTTGGTAAAATATTTTATAAATATTCAAATATTTATTATTTATTTTAAATCATAAAAAAAAAATTCTTTCTTAAATTATGTGTCAAATCAAATTATAAGCACATAAATTGGATCAAAAGAAATGTCATACTTTATAGCAATATTTTAATATCTATAAAATTCAACCTAATATTGCGATTGATCTGTAATTTAAAGACATCAATAACTAATATATATTATATATATAAAGTTACATATTTTTTTTATATATGATATTTTGTGCAACATTAAACAAAAAATCTATATAAAATAATATAAAAATTTATTCATATCTAATTTTATATTATTAATATACTTACCTAACAAACACATGTCAAGTAACACCCAGTGTGAGAGAGAGAGAGTGAGAAAGAGAAAGTTAGAATGAAGCCTTTTTAATAACAGAGAGTTGCTCGGATGATAAGTACCTCTTACTTCAATTCAAAATTTGTGAATTTGAGTCACCAAATTAGCAAAAAGGTTGAAACTCCTAGAAAGGGATAAAAGAGAAAAGACAAAGGAATGAGACCTTTTAGAAAGGGACCACAATTTATCAAAGTACGTATTTAAGTCTAATTATTTCTAGGGCCTTATTCGAGAGAGAAGCGCTTTCTATCAAAAAAAAATCCGTATTAATCTCTGATTAAAAAAAAAACTTCATCCATTGAACCACATCCTTCGGGGGGAGTGGACCACAACTTAAGTGGTACTACAAGAACACGAGATGTGAATAGAAGAAAATATGCAGATTTGTTCAATCAATAGAGCAAAAAATGTCTAGACCACACAGTATAGTACATTCAGCCACAGAATCATAGGAAAATATCCTCTCTTTATTATTTGTTCGGTTTTAGTTTATTTATTTCAATATAAAATTGAAGAAAATTATGTTATAATTTTAAATTTTAATATTTTCTATATTTCTATTTATATGTCATTCTTATTAAAAATAGATGGTTGTTCATATGTGACATGTTACGAAAAATATTGATATTATTGAATCATCACTTTCAACAAGATATAATTATAAAGGGAGTGGGGTGAGCTTTAATTGAAGTAGGGCGGAGTGTCCCTCTTAAATCAGAGTCCAGATACAAAGCTAAAAATAAAAAAATCACTTTAAAACAAACAAATTAAAACGAATAGTGTAATACTCCTTTCCTGTATTTTGCTTGTCATGTTTAAATTTTACGTGCTTTAAAAAACTATAAGTAACTAAAAGAGTAATTTAATTAGTTTTTTTTTATATTTATTGATTTAATACTTCTACCTTTTTTTCTTCATATTAATCTTAAAAACTATATAATACTTCGTTCGTTTTATATTACTTGACTCATTAACATTGCACACCTTTTAAAAAAAAAATTAAAATTATATTTAAAATTTGGTAGCATTTGATGCAAACTAGGCTTGGAAGTCTGAATAGGAGTACAGAAGAGGGGTAGGTGTAACTGTCTATATGGAGTAATAATCTTTGAAAATATGAAGTTCGATATTTATATTATTAAAAATATTTTACATTAAGAAGTAAAAACACTTTCTTATAAAGGCGATTTTGTATCTAAGAATATTTATATTTGATATCTCTAATTAAGGATGTAGTTCTTATCCCTCTATTACAATTTACAATCTTTATTGGTGAGGGTAGATACTTAATACTCATGCTAAGGGTAACAACAAAAAAATTACAACAAAACTCTCTTGATTTTTAAAATTGGATGAGTAAAACTAAATAATTATTTTTAGCATGGAGATCAAGTAGTGTGAAACGGAGGAACCAATTAATTAATCTTAATTTTCTAAAATAACAATTATTTTGGACCATATATGTTTAATAAGGATAACAAATAAATGAACTAGAGGAAATAATTGACGCATGCTTGTTTGATTGTATGTTTTAAGAATTGGTTATTATAAAGGAAAAATAGTTATTGAATAAAGGTATAATTGAAAATACTTGTCCACCATACTAAAAATAAGTGTTCACTTCAAAAAATTAAGAGATCATTTACACTTTTATATCTATTTTATTCTTGGTATTAAATATTGTTCAATATCTAATACATTTTTTCAAAACATTAAATTGAATATATTCAAAGGGTAATGTAATAATATTACTCTTATTATTTATTATTGATTTTTTAAGATGTGTTTCAAATCAATAGTGAACAATTATTATTTAACAAAAAAAGTAATATTTATCTTAAATTTCTTTAAAATAATTATTCTAAGACAACTTTTTTGCTAAAGTAATAAGCATCGTAATTAAAAAATTGAATATACATTGAAAACTAGAACATCTAAACTAATATAATCCATTAAATTATAATTCAAAACAAATAATAAAGATATTTAATTTAATGAATTTTATTTCCTTAAAGAGTTTATAAAATAACAAAAAGTTACTGCATTTATTAATATAAGTTTGGAGGAAAACTTATTAAAAAAATATTATAAAATCTAAAAAGGCTATATAAATCTTTTTAAAAATTATGACCATTTAGCTTCTCGCAACAGTATACTCTATGGGATCGTTTGATGTGAATCGATAAAAATAAATAGTCATGACATAAGAAAATAATGATAAGATAAATATTTTAAATCTTATTTAATTGTTATATTTAAGATAATTTATCTCAAATTATTTATACTATAGTAATAAAATAAATTATCCCAAAATAATTAATCATCATATAACTTTACCAAACCAAAACGACCCTAGAGGCTAGATGTTACGTGATCCATGATGTGTGCATTAAATAAATATAGACTTACTAACCATCATCGGTATCTGAGCTCTGTAACATTGATAAGATAAGTTATTTAATTTTCTGATACAAAATCTGTATAACATACATAATATTTGAGTGAAAGAAATCCAAATATACTGAATTCGTTGTTCACCCATGTGCATTATTTAATACTCCTAAATTAAATATATTTAAAAATAGCCTTAATCGTATAAATATTTATCTAAAAATCTCTCTAAGAGTGGAACTTTAAAAATATAAATAATTGTGGAGACTGTTTGAGACAATGAGATCTCCTGTCCCCGATATGTGGATCTTGTGTCCGTCTTAATCGCTATTTAATTTTTTTGTATAATTAAATATATAAAATTTTAATAAATATCATTTTATTTATGTATTAATAAATTAAATCAATCACATAAATATATATGTTTTTTAAAAAAAATTAATTATACACATTAATCATAATATATTAAATATATTAGATTTTATTTTTTGTTGTGGAGAATACGAATCTACATTAAATGCATAGTTTGTTGACTGCCACGTGACAATCAGCCTGCAGCGACATCGAAGTCCCTTGTGGCTTCGGGACCCGTGCCCCCACCACCCCTCACCCCCACAACCCCACTAAAAAAAAGAAAAATAAATCCACCTACCGTTACAAAAATAATTGAATATTGAAGTCATAAAATAAATTAGTATATGGTCATACTATCGTTTTCTTCTCATAATTATTATGAAATCACGAACTGAACTTTCAATTTTTTCAAAAAGTTTGATTTTGAGAATGTTATATCCTGATTTTATATTATTCAACTATAAAATTGGACATGTAAATTTATATTTTGTAAAAAAATAAAATGACCAGACTTAATATCTACCAACTATTTTTTTTTTTTTTTTTATTTATCCTCCCTAGGAGCTCCCACCCCTTTTGATCCCTCGGTGACTCGAACTCGCAACTTTCGGGTTGGAAGTGAGGGGTGCTTACCATCCGAACAACTTCCTCTCGTCATCTACCAACTATTTCATCCTCACCAACCAAATTTATTCTAATGGATAGTATTACTTGATCAACGTGAGAAGATTGTTCGTACTATGTGAAAATAATATATTAAAGAATAATACACTATACAATTCATGTTCAAATTTATTTTTTATTGAACTAAAATTTAATCAATGAATATTGTTTTATTTTTTGAATAATTTCGTAATAGTGTATTATATTATTTTAATGGGTTTTTACTCATTTGGTAAGATTAAGGAATAGGGCCATTTTGACGAGTTTTATGAAGTTTATAAACGAAAAAATACAATTTAAACTTTGTATATAACAAGTGTATAAAAAATTTACAACCGATACTAACTAAAATTTATTCTTTACAAAATAAAACTTAAGGATGTTTTTGTTCAACTTACGTGTAGTGTAACAACTTCTTGTGAATGTCCTGACAGTAGGGGATGCAGCATGCATATATATAATTTATTCAATAAAATTACGATAAATAGTAAATCTGAATCCATTATAATATATAAAATTACGATAAATAGTAGATCTGAATCCATTATAATATATAAAATTGATGAAGGAGCCATAATTTTTATTAAAAATATAAGAACACACGAAAAACTCAAATAAATTCAACATCGTTCTATATATAAATAACCTTCCTTATATAAAGAGAAATTTGGATGAACCTCTAGGACGCTTGTGGCTCCGCCCTGTATAGAACAATAAATAAATAGTTTATAAAAGGAAATAAAATCATTAAAGAGTACATTTTTACAGAATAACCTTGATGAGTCTATTAATTATACGTAATAATACTTAATTGTTAAACGAAGAAAAATAAACCTTTCTCACATTTGTATCAACATTTGTAAATTCACACCACAGAGTAATTTGGCTTTGGCTATTGAATTTATCAAATCTATTTTTCTTTTTTTCGTCCCATTTTCCAAAGACGAGGACGAGGACGAGGAGGAAGACGAGGATGAGGATGAAGAAGTTGTTGATGGCTCGGGTGAGCGCGAGCGAGAGCGAGTACGACGCCTAGCCGTTACTCTAGGTGGCATAGGCACTTCGGAGCCAATTAAGTCAGGAAAATTGAGCCGAGCTTTGGTGCCCCGAATCTTGTAAGCGGCTTGATCATAAGCCAATGCTGCATCCTGCGGAGACTCATAAGTTCCGAGCCACAGCCTCGCTCCTCTCCTATTTGGATCTCTTATTTCCGCTGAAAACGTACCCCACTGCCTTCGCCTCACTCCTATGAACCGCCTCCAATCTTGTGGCGCGCTTTCTTCCCGTTCGCAGCGCGCCACAGATGTTTCCTTCGGTCTTACGGGGGATTCAGGTGAATTTGAGGTATTAGGCAATAATGTTGTACTATCTAAACTCATTGGTGAAAGAGTTTCAAAAAAATCGGAATCATCATCATAAAGAAGATGTGTGATAGATTCAAGTTCATCGAGACTAGGTAAACAGAAGATTTCATCATCATCAATTGAAATATTCATTCTTCTTTTCGATGAATGAAATTTTCACTCTTTTTTTTTTATGAATGTAATTGCCCTAGTTGAACTCTAATGCTGCTTATATATACTACTTCCTCTGTCACGCTTTTCGTTTTTTTAGAATCAAATAATTTAAGTTTGATCAGGATTTTTTAAATGACATCTTCAATTTTTTTGTAAACTATTTTAAAAGTACTATAAATCATAATAATTGACAATTCAAATTATTTACCGTAAAAAATACATTTATTTGAATTGAATCTCAAAATTTTAAAAGTGTCACAGAAATTGAGACAAATGGATTACTTAACTTATTCACCTACCACTAGTCCTAATATCTCTGTATGAATTTCTAAGAATATAATTTCCCTTCATTGTACTTGATAACATTTCAAGTTTATTGTCTCCTCTCAATCCACCTAACCCTCACTCTTTGACCATCCCGTTATCTCAATATGACAATTGGGGGAATTTAATCGAATTTGAATGGGTCATAATGGGTCTCAACTTGGGCCAATGGAAAAAATCACTCATTTCAATAAGATAATTTATTTTTACAAGACTCCTATATAAATATATGGTCTCATTAATATTATAAATTAATAATTCTTTAAATGTATAAATATATATAAGACAATTTAGTGAAATATGATTCTATTGTGTTCTGTTTTTTGTTAAAATTTAAATCAAATTGAACCTCATCTCTAACTTTTCTTATTGCATCCAAAAGTTTCGGTATTGTCTTTTCGAACTGCACCATAAAATTGAGAAGAGTTCTAAATGTGATAAGTGCTTCCTTACCGTAACTGGTTCCCAAAGTATTATATTATCTTAAACTTTATCATCAACATTATTTTTTTCAATAGTATACACAATTTCTTTTAAGTTCTGGACCTTTGAACATGTATCATTTTCACCCATCCAACAAGTTATTAACGTCCAATTTATTGCGGTAACCGAGATCATTAATCATGATCTCAAGTTCACGAATGTCGTTTTGATCACAAGTGAGTTTATTTATTAAGTTCTCTGAGATTTCATACCCCCAACAAATTTTGCGATATTGAAACACTCTTTAAATTAATAAATATTATAGTTGACTTTACCTTAACCGTTAAACTGAATTTATTCTTACCTCTGTCGTTACTATACTTATCATTCGTGCCCCTCTGGGGCGGAAATCCCCAAATCGGATTTGGGTTATATTAGGGTGGTGGGTTATTTTTTTTTAAATCGGGTAATTTTAAGTGATTTGGGGATTTCCGTCCATAAAGGGGCATAAATGATAAGTATAGTAACGACAGAGCTAATAATAACTTCATTTTAACAGTAAGAACAAAGTCAACTAAGAAACAAAAATTGAGCGATATTTTTGATCATTTCCCCTAAATAATTTAAGACAATAGACGAGAGGGAGTTGCTCGGATGGTAAACACCCCTTACTTCCAACTCGAAGATTGCGAGTTCGAGTCACCAAGGGAGCAAAAAGGGTGGGGGAGCTCCTAGGGAGGAATAAAAATAAAATAAAATTTAAGACAATAAATATTTTTTTATTGCAAGAGAAATAAATAATGCGTTGTAATTTTCTTCCTGAAAAGTGAGAAAGCAACTGTACTTGCAAAAGTTCAGACTTATTTTAGATCACGGGAATCCTTGCCCGATTATAAGAGGTATATTATTTTGTTCTCTCCCCTCTGTTTACTTTTACATTTTATTACTATAAAAATATTTTTTTCACTTCAAATTTGTTCAGTTTAAAAAAATTAAGATATAAATTATTTAGTGTATATTTATTATTAAGTTTTATTCATTTTTAATATTTTAATAATTTTTAATAATTATTGATATTAAATTAAAATTAGTATTTATTTATTTATTATTTCTTGTTATTTTATTATTTTGAGTTAATATATTTCTCATTACAAAAGTGACTAAGATTTATTCTTCACATTATATAGGGCCTTAAATATATCTCTATCATATCAAATATGGCTCATATATATCATTTTTATATGTGATTATCATTATTTGAATTTCTTATTCTTATTATTTTTATTGTATAAATATGAGAAATAAAAAGAAAGAAGCATGAATGAAAAAAGAGAAAAAAGTAAGAAAAAATTTTAGACTACTTTTTTTTACGGCTATATCGTGAATTGTTTCTTTTAAAATAATTGAGATATTTATGATAAATTTTATAAGAAAGTTTGTGAAAAGATAAATTTGATCATTGAAATAATAAACTCAAATTAGCAATTGAATTAAAGAAGTCAAAAAAAATATGTGTGAGCAAGATAAATATATCCATAAATAAAAAAAAATAAAAATTATACTTTCATTAGAAGAAAAAGGGTACATTTCAGTCACTTATATGACAATAGGGATATATATATATATATATAAATTCACAGAAATTTATCAAATGATCAAGTATAGTAGGGGGACCGCTAATTGGACGGATTAAGACCGGTCATCATTCACACAATCTCATATTTATTGATTAATCACGTGAGTACGCATTCCGACAACACATAGCGAATGAAAATACTCAATTTGTCCTTTTTTACTTGTCAAATTTGACTTGACACCTCTATTATGAAAATATTGATTGATATAATGTGTTTATCATTTTACCCTAATTAATTGATAGGATTCCAAATATATTTACTCGCTACATTCCACATACATTAACACGTGTTAATAAATTGGATATAATAGAAAAAAATAAATTATTTTTTCAATCCATTTTTGTACCAAAAATATATCAACTCTAAATAACAAAAATAATAATTATCAAATGATCAAGTATAGTAGGGGGGGGGGGGGGGCGCGAATTGGACGGACTGGGACCGGTCTCATCATACACACATTCTCATATTCATTGATTAATC
>JAJOOO010000060.1:0-18477 GCA_029582685.1 Solanum piurae | reverse complement strand
ATAAACTACATAAAAAGTACTATAAGTCACAATAATTGATAATTCAAAATATTTAAAAGATATATGAAAAATTTACGGTCAAAGATAAACTTGTTTGAATCTCGAAATCCGAACTATGTCATATAAATTGGGACAGAGGGAGTAATAACAACCATCCAAACAAGGTGTTAGTGTCCTTTGAAAAGGAAATAAAGTTTTAAAACAAAATTCTCGTGGGAAAATATTGATCAAAAAAATATATTAATCAATTTATTTGACAAAATTCAAATCCAAAGTTGAACTTCTTAATTTTTTATGAGCTAAAAAAATGTGCTTCTATATGTAAGCACAAAAAATATCTTTTATCAAATGAGGGATATCTAAACTTGATTCCAATTCTATTTTTATTTAATAATTGAAGATTATCACAATATTAAAATATTATTTTGCACACCGTTATCTAAGTAGGCAAAATTGACTCAAAAGTCTATATATAGTTCGACAAACAATATTTTATAGTATTGGATTTTGCCCTAAATAACTTGTCAGAAATTAACGGCCCAAATTGACGTAAAAAGGGAACCCAGCTAGCCAAGTAAAATTTAGCCGTCCTTTAAAATATAATTAAGAAAGAATTGTATACCTTAATATTCCAAAAAATAAATAAATAGACAAAAATACTTTTTGCTAAAATATGAAAAACTCAAACACAATGTATTAGATTTTAAAATTTATACGAACGAAATTCAAAGACGTAATTATTGAGTTTTTAGTTATAAAATCACAAATTCGATGTTGTTGTCTTGAAGTTCTAATTATAGAATTCTAAGCACACATTAGTCCTTGCAAGAAGTTTGCTTATTATTCATTTGATTTAGACATAGCTAATATAAAAAATTAAAACTATTCAGTAATATATAACTGGATCATTTGGTTCGCGAACTAAGTTATCTCGCGATTATATTTCATGAACTGATTTATTTCATTTAAGATGCAGGATAAAATAACACTACCAAGTTAGATGATATGAGATGAGATATCTCTATATTAAATTCAAGATAAATTTATATTTTATTTGATTAAAAATATAAATTTATACCTTAAATAAAAATTTAACTTACCCCAAACATAAATAATCCTTTTTGGGGGACCAAAATGGAACTATTTCCATAGTATTGGGTTGATAAAACCCCCAAAAATAACACAAAAAAAACCCCAATCTGAAAAGGGAGCGAACTCAACTACTACTGAGAACTGAACGGAGTCAGAAAATTTGAGTAACTGTTATTCAAATGTCTGCTTTACTTTCATCCACTCCATTTTCCGCCATTTTCGCACCTTCCGAGCTCACTCGCTTCCTTCTTCCAGCTCAATCGAGGCTTCAACTGAGTTATTTGACTCGGTATCAATCCGGTTTCAAATCGGCAACTTCTCGTTCCTTAAATCTCCGGTGCTGCTCAACAATGCCGCTTCAGGACCAATCTGAAAACCCTTCGTGTTCTCAGGTTTTGCGACTTTTGGAAATTTTGCTGATATTTCTATTTCTCACCTATTTTATGAGTGTTTTATTAGCTATGTTGAATTGTATTAGCAATATAATGTTTTAACCTTGAATCGAAAGGATATAATAGGGGAGTTAATAAACAAAGTTGAGTGAGTTTTTGAATTATAAAGCAAAGTTGAGATGATTGTTACTAATTGAGTGATTTTTGTGTTACAAAATAAAGTTGAGTGAGTTTCTGAGTTGTAAAACAAAATTGAGATAATTGTCATTAATAGAGTGATTTTTGTGTTACAAAATAAAGTTGAGTTACTTTTTGATATATATTGTTAGTTGCGTGATCGACTCTGAGAAATTAAATCTATAATAGTGATGGCGAGTTTCGTGTGGGGACTATTATCATTACTCCCGTTCCCAATTTGCGTGATAGTGTTTGATTGGGCACATAGTTTAAGCATGACATGAAGGGCTTTTGAAATTTGTGGTTTAAAACAAATTTACATATTTGTGTGGCTATAAATAATTTCATTAAGGTAAAATTATAAGTTTTGAGTTAAATTTGGTATATTGACAAGTGAAATATACAAACGGAGTTTTGAATTTTTTTAAAATGTATGAATACAAAATTTGTATGTATTTATCATGTTTGTGTATTCGCAAACGAAATATACAAATTAATAATAGCCTCCAAATGTATATACTTACCCTGTTTGTATATTTTCAAGTGAAATATACAAACCACAGCCTCTATAGCAAACAAAATTATAACTATGAAGCGCAATTATCGAAACTATAATCATCGAGTCTTATTATGTCTATTATCTTTGCTATTTCTAGAATTCTCGATAGATTGTATTGTTTTACGTCGTTACACAATGTCACATATCCATAGTTTGAATGATAAACTTACAAAAAAAAAGATAAGATATGAGGTAGAACTATTATGAAAAGGTAGCACAAAATGAGAAGAAAATATTAAATTAACGACGCGATTACACCAAATCAGTCGTTACATAAAATGAGTCCTTTCGTCACTGCCTAACAATGAATTTAAATGATACGACACAATAAAATTAAGAAAAAATTAAAATAAACATTGTATTTAAACTAACAATACAATATAATAACAACCATCCAAACAAGGTGTTAGTGTCTTTGAAATGGAAATAAAGTTTTAAAACAAAATTCTCGCGGGGAAAATATTGATCAAAAAAATATAATTAATCAATTTATTTGACAAAATTCAAATCCAAAGTTGAACTTAATTTTTTATGAGCTAAAAAAATGTGCTTCTATATGTAAGCACAAAAAATATCTTATTTTTATCAAATGAGGGATATCTAAACCTGATTCCAATTCCATTTTTATTTAATAATTGAAGATTATCACAATATTAATATATTATTTTGTACACCGTTATCTAAGAGGCAAAATTGACGCAAAAGTCTAAATATAGTTCGACAAACATATTTTATAGTATTGGATATTGCCCAAAATAACTTGTCAGAAATTAACGGCCCAAATTAATTTGTGAAGATGCCAAATTAATGTAAAAATGGGACCCAGCTAGCCAAGGAAAATTTAGCCGTCCTTAAAAATATAATTAAGAAAGAATTATATCTTAATATTCCAAAAATAAAAAAAGACAAAAAATACTATTAGCTAAAATATGAAAAACTCTCAATCACAATGTATTAGAATTTGAAATTTATATGAACGAAATTCAAGGACGTAATCATTGAGTTCTTAATTATAGAATCACAAACTTGATGATGTTGTCTTTGAAGTTTGAATTGTAGAACTCTGAACACACATTTTCCCTTACAAGAAGTTTGTTTATAAACATTTAGTTTACACAAAAAATATTCATTTTTAGCAAATATATAACTGAATCGTTTGATTCGCGAACTAAGTTATCTCGCTATTATAATTTCTGAATTGATTTATTTTATTTGAGAGGTAGGATAAAATAATATTACCAAGTTAGATGATATAAGATAGATATATCTATATTAAGTTCAAGATAAATTTATATGTTATTTAATTTAAAAATATAAATTTATACCTTAAATAAATAAATAAGAAATCATTTTTAGACTTACCCCAAACATAAATAATCCTTTTTTGAGGGACCAAAATGGAACTATTTCCATAGTATTGGGTTGATAAATGATAACACCCCAAAAAATAACACGAAAAAAATCCCAATCTGAAAAGAGAGCGAACTCAACTACTACTGAGAACTGAACGGAGTCAGAAAATTTGAGCAACTGTTATTCAAATGTCTGCTTTACTTTCATCCACTCCATTTTCCGCCATTTTTGCACCTTCCGAGTTCACTCGCTTCCTTCCTCCAAATCATTCGAGGCTTCAACTGAGTTCCTTGACTCGGTACCGATCCGGTTTCAAATCGGCAACTTCTCGTTCCTTAAATCTCCGGTGCTGTTCAACAATGCCGCTTCAGGACCAATCTGAAAACCCTTCGTGTTCTCAGGTTTTGCGACTTTTGGAAATTTTGCTGATATTTCTATTTATTGCATATTTTATCCTGCGTAAAATAATATATGAGTGTTTTATTAGCAATGTGGAATTGTATTGGCAATGTAATGTTTTAAACTTGAATCGAAAGGATATAATAAGGGAGTCAATAAACAAAGTTGAGTGACTTTCTGAGTTATTATAAAACAAATTTGAGATATTTTTTACTAATTGAGTGATTTTTGTGTTACATAATAAAGTTGAGTGAGTTTCTGAGTCATAAAACAAAATTGAGATAATTGTCATTGATTGAGTGACTTTTGTGTTACAAAATAAAGTTGAGTGAGTTTTTGAGTTATAAAACAAAATTGAGATAATTGTCATTAATTAGTGATTTTTGTGTTACAAAATAAAGTTGAGTGACTTTTTGATATAAATTGTTAGTTGCGTGATCGACTCTGAGAAATTAACTCTATAATAGTGATGGTGAGTTTTGTGTGGGGACTATTATCATTACTCCCGTTCCCAATTTACGTGATATTGTTTGACTGGGCACATAGTTTAAGCATGACATGAAGGATTTTGAAATTTGTGGTTTAAAACAAGAAATAGATATTTCTATGGCTATAAATCATCTCATCAAGGTAAAATTATAAGTTTTGAGTTAAATTGTTACTAGAATATAGAAATGTGTTATTCTTTTTGGGATTGAATAAAAAGGAAAGAGTATCGCATGAGTTGGGACGGAGGGAGTATTTTTTATATCTAAAACCACAAGCATCCTTAGTGCCTAGTTTTTCATGGTTGCAGGATAGTCTTTTCTACAGCAGAGCATTTTGGGTTACCAAATCAATAATTGCTTGGAATGTGGGTGCTGGAGAGGGTGAATGTTACTTATATGCTAGTAGAAAGGCTGGATTATGTGTTGCTGGTGATGGAATTCAAGGTGTGTACTCTAGGTGGCATCTCGGGTACTCCCTTTGATGATGATAATCAGATCTGATCCTAAACTTTTTCTATACATAACAGGCCATGATGTGAAAATCAAACTTGAACGGACAAACTATGGACTTCCACAGCAGGTGAGCCGCTGAGTCCGTGATGGGATCTTTAGTTGTTCGAAGGATTATTTTTTTCCTGATTGATGCAAAGATGGAGCAAATTTATGTGTGTTATTTGTTTCCTTACATATTTTCCTGATTTAGGTAATTGAAAAATTTCCTCATATTCGAGATTATGCAGCATTTGAAGTCCCTGCAACTTCGGACTTCCAAAGTTTAGTCAAGTGCCAATTAGCTGTTGGCATCTTCAATTGTAAGTAGTTCCCCTGTTTTTGCCTTTCTATCACTTGAGGAAGTCTAAGACGGCACTTAGTAGGAACCACACCTCCACATTTCTCTTTACTTGAAAATGATACTTTTCCATCTAATGCATTATAGTGTATAGCTCTCCGTGCACCCTAGAGGTTCAGATTTTATTTGTAAAAGCATTTCTCATTCATGTACTTGAGAAAATGAATCATTCACATCTTTTGGTAGAACTCATAGTTGATGAACTTGAGTTTCAGGTTCTGTAGTATGCTCATAATTCAGGGAAATCTAATTCATCTGGTGGTGATTATTGAAATATACTGCTATTCTAAATTGTCAGTAGCAAACATAAACATTCGAGCAGTCCTTTGCTGCGTCAACACTTCGACGTTGTTCCTTCATTTGCTTGTCTTGATTTGAGACTTCAATACCTTTTTACTCTCTAGCTTATCTGATTCAACAGCCTCACCTTCTGTATTACACGCTATGTGTAAGCATGTCTAATGTCTGGCAAAAATGGGTTTATGTTGTTTGTAGCTTATGGAAAATGTGCAAGTGCTACTGGATTGCAGTTACCTGGTATTCTCGATGAGTTATTCTCCTATACTGGGCCCCTTGGTGCTGTTTTTGCTACTGAAGCTGTCTCTCTCTACCTTTGGGCGCCAACTGCTCAAGTGTGTTCTGTTCTTTTGTCTCATAGCTTTTCCTTCCAAGATAACACTTTTGTTTGTAATGAATATTTTTTACTGACTAAAATTGAGGGATCAATGTGTTATTTCACTAATCTGCTGTTTCTGATTACGCCTACCAAACCAGGCAGTGCAAGCTCTCATTTATAAGAGTCCATCAGAGGCTGACCCAGTAGAAATAGTTCAGCTCAAGGAGTTAGACGGTGTTTGGAGTGCTAAGGGGCCAACGCATTGGGAGGGTTGCTACTATGTTTATGAAGTGTCTGTTTACCATCCTAGCACCTTGCGGATCGAGAAATGTGTGAGCAATGATCCATATGCGAGAGGGTATGTCGTTCTGTTTTCATCACTTGCTCTTAAAGAAATTGATTTTACTGATTGTAACTTGCTGCTTCCGTAGTGCAATTATTACTGTGTCTAATATCTGTTCTCTACATTCATCTTGTTGCTTTTGCATGGGCAGTCTCTCTGCTGATGGCAAGCTGACATTATTAGTTAATCTTGATTCTGATGATGTAAAACCTGAAGGCTGGGATAATCTACAAGACGAGAAGCCAAATCTTCTTTCCTTTTCTGATGTCAGCATCTATGAGCTGCATGTTAGAGATTTCAGGTGATAAGGGATCTTGCTATGTTGAATTCTTATTGGAAACATCTTACTGAATATTTGTTAACAATCGTTCCTTGATGATACTAATGAGTTGTAACTGTATAATTATTGGTCAATATTCATTGAGATTCAGAAGCCCTGTGCATTGTATGTTCAAATTTTACTGCATCCCACCAGCGTTACTTTTCTTTTTGCTCCTACAACATGGGTTTGACTATTTACTCATTTCCTTAGATAACATGTTTCAAGCAGTTCACATTACAAGAGAAGAAGCTTGTAATGCATATATAATCAAGATGCATTTTTAGCACTACTGTAAAACACTTATCTTTTCCTATGATTTTCACTTTGCCAGCGCCAATGACCCTACTGTGTCTCATGAATTTCAGGGCGGTTATCTCGCCTTCACGTCGCAGGTAGCTTTACTTTTCTATTTGATTTGTTTTATATGGGTATATAGTTTTTGGGGCCAGAGTTCAAGCTTTTAATAAGTAGGTGTATTGAGCAATGGTATTTCATGTTTTCATTTGCTTCGTATCCTACTGAGTTTTGAGCTTTGTAGAAGGTAAACTTACACTGGACTACAACTCATAGGTGTACTAAGTGTGTTTATGGCATAAAATATAATTTGAAGTGACTGGAAAAAGACTGCTATAGTATTCTACCTGATAACTTTGTAGTGTGTGATGGGTGATGCAACCAATGATGGATGGTGGCTGGAGAGGAATGTGATTTAGATTGGTACACCGATCTCATGGTGTGTTTGAGATTTGAAGTGAGGATGCACACACACGCACAGAAGCGCGCCCACGCATAGAGATACACTTCTCCAAAAGAAACGAATTCTCTCATTCTTGCTAATAACTTTCCTGTCGAATTTCCATGAGAAATGATTAAGTCCTCACTTTCACGGGAAAGCATATTAGCTCCCTCATTCTTTTATTGAACCGGAAGGTCTTAGTGATCGGGGTTCCCTAATATTATTATGAAGTTATCAGTAAGAAGTATTCAGAACTATCACTGTCTAATGTACTATTTGTCATAAGCCATTAATGACAATGTTACCCAATTCTAGCAAGAATTACAATAAAGGTTACTCCTTCACCAGAGACAACTAAATTTAAGGCGAAACCCGAAGAATCTGAACCTTGCAACCTGGGCTTGGTCTTATAAGTTGTTGTCAACACTTTTTAGGAAAGAAAACTTGGGGAGTTCTTTAAACCAACAGTACATATAAGTGTCTCATTTTAGGCTTCGTTACCTAGCTCATCACAAAAGTTCGGCCCAATTTGGTAGCCCATTGGTGCATTTTTTGAATTTTGACAACTAGTCTGGCATTAGTTTGCAAATCAAACAAGTGCCACTCCTTCATTCTGTTCATTTATTTGTGCATTATGCCTTATAGCAGCACTTTTTTATTCCGTGTTGTTAGAGAGTATCCACGACCAGGTTTTAAGTGCTGTATTAGCTATCTGATTTTGTGTTAGTTATACAAGCTTTTGAATAATGGGTAATGGAAACATCTAAGCCAGCACCCACAGCTGACTCAATGGCACAATGCATTAGAAAGTTTTGTAGCACATAAGCGCTGAACTTAGTGGCATTGAATATGTCCCATAAGCAAGCCCTGATCTCATTATTCTTGAAGGACTCAGCTGGTGTCCAACATTTGAAAAGATTATCAAGTGCTGGTATCACTCATGTCCATCTGCTGCCAACCTATCAATTTGCTGGTGTCGAAGATGAGAAACATAAATGGAAGTATACAGGTAAAGCTCTTCAACTTTTTTTCAGTTTGGAGAGGGGGTTCCCTATTAAAGATTTTAGTATTTCTTTTGTTCTCCTTTCTTTTCAGCACAAATTATAAATGAAGCTGAAGTTGGTAATTTGAAAATAATGCAATAAAAGACCAAAACGAGGGATTTACTTCTCTCAAACCAGATCTGCTGTTTTGTCACATGCTACCTTGACAGAGTGGATAATTAGCTAAAGATAGAAATATTCAGATTAGTTTAGTGCCACGTCTGTTCTAGATTTTATGATGAGGTTGTTAATTGCCTTTTTGGGGTTTCCCTTGGAATCTCATCTCATTCATTTTTGTTTCCTGGTCTCTCATGTGATGTCTTTATCAGATATCGAGAAACTCAACTCTTTTCCACCAGATTCTGAGGAGCAGCAAGCTCTTATCACAGCCATCCAAGATGAAGATGGCTATAACTGGGGGTGAGATACTGTGCTTAGAGTTTCAACTTGTGTCTAAGATGATTGTAGTTTCCTGGACAGTGTGTGAAAATTGAATTGTTGGCTGCCTAAGAAAAGGTATAATCCTGTTCTCTGGGGAGTTCCAAAGGGAAGCTACGCTAGTAATGCAAATGGTCCTTGTCGTATCGTTGAGTTTCGGAAAATGGTGCAGGTAGATCTTCTTTTATCTAAAGATCCAACTTTGTTGTGCATTCTTATGTTTATACTAAATAAACCATCAACCTTTCTATTTATACTGAATAGACCATCGACCTATATTGTTCAATTCCTTGGTGCCACTCTAAGGCTTAATTGGTTTACAGGCACTTAATCGTATTGGTCTACGTGTTGTATTGGATGTTGTTTACAATCATTTACATGCAAGTGGTCCCTTTAGTGACTTCTCTGTTCTAGACAAGGTGACGAATTATTGTGTTCCACCTCATTAAACTTTATGGTTATAGCCTTATAATAAACTTGGTCTCCTTATACGTATTTTATATTGGATTTGTTTTCAATAGATCGTTCCAGGTTACTTTCTAAGGAGAAATGCTGATGGTGGCATTGAAAATAGCACATGCATAAACAATACCGCCAGTGAGCATTTCATGGTTGAGCGCTTAATTCTTGACGACCTCAAGTGCTGGGCAGTTCATTATAAGGTATGCTTCCCTCCACCCTCGAACGCAATTGCTACGATATGGGAATTGTAGAGCCTAAATTATTTTCTTCTGTTTTATGGTTTCGTCTTGTTTTGTTTGGCTGAATATTCTGTTTAACGCTATGGCCTGCATTCTCATATTTTAGGGACAGTGTGAATGTATGTAGTTTATTAATAACCTCTGCTTTGCTGTTTTAGTATTTTAATTTTATAAGATCCATAATTGTTATGTTATCTTTCGAGATTGGTTTTTTAAAGATAAAGGAGATTGTCAAATGTAGTTGTTATCAAGACTTTTTGAAATTAAAAGATCGGTCGGGATATTAATGTGGATTGCTTGACCATAAGTTAGACAGCTTGATCTTCCAGCCAATGAAACCTCTGTAAGCTCCAGATCAATTTTATTTGTGGGAAGTCCGAAGCTAGGAACTCTTACATTGAATATCGTAATCCAACTGTAATGTTAAAAACTCTGAACTTCTTCGCCATTACAAGCATGAGATATAGGGAGTACCTTCAGGTTTGTTTCTATTGGAGTTTATAATGGTGAGAAGCTTTAGTTTTGAAGTCTGGCATTGAAATATTATACTGGATAGATGTCGCGACTGACGGACTGAGTCTCCAAACCTGGTAACTCAACTTAGAGAATGTCTGATATGTGACTTTAGTTACTAATCTCGAGCATGCAAAAGTACTTGAAATGGAATTAAATTCAGAAACCGTGGAACCATAATCCCAGTAGAAACTGATGCTTTTTATGCTACCTATGAGTTCACGTACGATAGGAGGCTCTTAAAATGATATATTTTTCTGTGAAATGAAATGGGCTTCTGATAATGGATTGACTAATGTATCTTATCTAGTCATTAATTAGCACAAGAAAACACTTGCTAGTGCTAAATGGAATAATGGTTCCTTGATTGTCTTGTGGTTGACTTAACTGCCTGTTAAGCAATTTTTCGTGTCATTTCCACTTTAATTGTTTAAACTAGCAGAAACAACATGTATACCACCCCAAAGGCTCTGTTGAAGACCTAAACAAATAAAAAGTGTCTCCATCTAACAGTTTAAACTTTTCAAAATGGCATCAGAGTGGAAAGAGCCTCAAAGGTCTTGAGTTCGAGTCTTAACGCTACCTAACAATAAACTATTTCACGCGGACATATGGAAGATCTAAAGTAAATCAATATGTCCCCTCTCTAACAGTTTGATCTTTTAGATGGGGCAGTTCATTGATTTAACAGTCCCATAAACAGTTCTTATTGCTCAAATATCGCACCGAAACCATGCTTTACGTTCTTGATGTTGATGACTGAACATGGCAAATGCCTAAAACAGTTACTAAGTGATTTTCTCAAGAAACACGGAAGTTAATGTTTACTCTATTATATGTCAAACCAACTCATAACTAATAAAATCAGTTAACTTTATCTTACTTAATTCACACAATTGATGTCACATATCCCACTTCGTGTTCTCTATGTGTGTACACGCTGATGCTTTTGTCCTTGAGTAAGAATTTCTATTCTTCTCGAAAGAGAATGTATGTGTTAACCTTGTTCGTCTTCTGCAGATTGATGGATTTCGGTTTGACCTGATGGGTCACATAATGAAGCGTACAATGGTAAGTATTTAAAACTTTTCCTTTTGTGGGTTAGAGAAAATTGTCTCTGTTTCGTCCGTTTAGGAAGGCAAAATGCTATGCCGTAATTATTTCTTATTTGTTTTTCCAGTTGTAGATGAAATTTTACAAGATAATGCTTCCTGTGGTTTTTGGTACAAGTTATATGCATGAGATGGAAAGATAAGTGAAGACTAAAAAGTTGAGAAGCCAGTTCTCTATATTTTAGGCTGTTGCAAGTATCATACGGTCCTAGTAGTTACCAATGGATCTTCCTCTGAGAATTGGGATATCTCGTGTTAGCCTAAAGCTCATGGAGAAAAAGATCAAGATAAAATAAGCAGAGATTATTATCCCCTGGGGACCTAATATTTGAGTCCCAGTTCTAATTACTCCCTCTGTCCCCAATTTGATAGGCCCATCTGACTTGACACAGAGATTTAGAAAACATTAAAATGATGCGTCCTGGCATATTTGCTTCGACACACGTTGGCCGTATATAAACCTTGGTGTTTTGGAAGAGTAGCATAGAGGAAAAGATTGTGTTTCAAAGAGTAATCGTGGGTCCAATGAAAATGCATTAAAATTTTATATTAAGGACATGGATAATATAGGTAGTAATATATATATATTTACTTGTGGGATTACAATGAGTATGTTGTTGTTGTTGATGTTAAATAATTTATGTTGTAAGTAATTTTCTAGGTCACTGTCTTGCATCTTTCAGGTGATCTGTGGTTTTATAGGCGGGAGATTATTGTTTTGCAGTGACCTTGTCTAACATAAGTAAGACGACCTGAGTGTATTGGGTTTAATCTTAGATAGGATTAAAAGAGGCTGTTTTCTTTAAATCTAAAAGAGGATATTCTTTTTTACTTCTTGTTTATGGTTTGATTTTTTAACCAAAATGTTTTACTTTATGCAGTTTTATGATTAACCCATATCCAATTGACATCTTTATACGAAAATTATGATGTCACAGAACAATGTTGACATGCACAGGCTAACATGATTACTCAGGTTGTAGGCATGTCTACTTGCTGCCAATCGTCTGAGTAGGACAACACTTATTTGTGCATTTCAGTAGTTAGTAAAGCTATAAACAAGAGGATAGTTAATTATGCTCCTTGTGTGTTCAAATTCTTGATTAATTGGTTCTTTAAAAATTATTGGTGCTCAAAGCTAAGTGTGCTAACACTATGATCGCCGTGTCTTTGAATGTAGTTGAAGGCAAAGTCATTGCTGAATAGCCTGTCAACAGAAGAAAATGGTGTGGATGGATCAAGTATTTATATGTAAGGACTGTTACCATTGATGATCAATCCTTATTACTAGATATGTCATGTTTTATAGTAGTCTTTTATAGTCTTTTAAATCTTAAAAAAGATATCCTTATTACATCTTCTATACCCATGATTATTTAGGTACTTTTAGTTGTTCTTGAACATTACATTGATTCTCTGTTTCCTTTTTATCAGTTGATTCTTAATGATATTTTCATTTCAGATATGGTGAAGGATGGGATTTTGGTGAAGTGGCAAAGAACGGACGTGGGATAAATGCATCACAATTCAACCTTTTTGGAGCTGGAATTGGGAGGTGCTACTTCTGAGTTTATTCCGATTTGTCTGTCAAACGAAGATGATTTCCTATTCCTTGTGTGTCTGCATGTGAATTTCTCTTCTTATGAGCCAATAATAAATTGCAAAGTGAAGCTCTAACAATACAGAAGATGACATAATTCCAGCTACTGTGGGATAATGCTTTCAAGAGCTCTTAGGCTTAAACGGGAATATTTCTTTGTCCCTACTCTATTTATCTCATGAAGTTATCTTAAAGTATGTTCCTCATTGTCTGTTCTTGATTCGTTACTAGCTTCAATGATCGTATTCGGGATGCTTTACTGGGTGGATCACCTTTTGGTCATCCTCTACATCAAGGTTTTGTAACTGGCCTTTATTTGGAGGTATGATAAACTTTTAGGCACTTGGAAATATAAAGTTTGTGATAAATTTCTGCCATTTTTCTACATAATATGAATAATCATTGTATATCCACATGAAGCACCGTCTCAATAACTTGTACATACTGCTCTTCAGCCTAATGGTCATGATCTTGGTGATAAAGCCAATGTAGAACGTATGCTTACTGTGTCGAAGGATCACATTCAGGTATTCTGCCCTACTCCAGTTGCATGGCATAAATATTTCTAAAGTTCTTCTTTCTTATCAAAGAGCATGTTTACTTTTCAGGTTGGCATGGCTGCAAACTTAAAGGATTTTGTGCTAATGAATTGTGATGGTCAAGAGGTATCCATAGATTCGATTGCTATTTGCTTTACATCATGTTCACATCACAATGACATTGCAACTCATTACAATTGAAGTTATAAGATAATTATTACTGTTCATTTCTGATGATTATTACGATTGAAGTTATAGATAATTATTACTATTCATTTCTAATCACCAAGGCAATTAAGAAAGTCGATACTCTTGTACCTATTGTTTCTTTGATAGGTTCATTAGCCAATAAGCCAAAGAAAACTTTTATGATGTATTAGGGCGTACTATTAAATAAGTAGGTTTGGTCCAATTTATCAAAATCTAATATTGTTGACCGATTTAATCATTTTTTTCATCTTATTAGCTTGATCTGCTATCCTTTTTGTCACATCCTTTTGATACTGCAAAAACAAATTAGAACTGATTTGGTTTGTTTGTGAATTGTGAGTCATACCAAGTGTTATATTTGTAGTTCTGTCAAAGCTGTGTGCTTTTTGGTTTATGTCGACAGGCAGGGGCATAGAGTATTTTTTTTCCATGTCCCAGATGCATTTTTCCCAGCCTTGATTCTACATTTGACTTCAAAGGTCATGAAATAATTTTGTCAATGACAACTTTACATAAAGTGTGGTAAGTTTGCCCAGCTAAATAAATGCATGTATTAACTTTTTCCTATGCCCCAAATAGATAATCATTTTTATCTTCCCAAGGGTCGATCTGACCAGAAATCCATGTGGAATGCATTTGCATGAATCTTCTTTTGGAAATAAAACTTCAGAGTCTTAGAAAGTAGAAACTAATGAAAAATACTACTATCTGCAAATGTTCTCAAGTGAAATATTCAAAAGATGCATTTATATTAAGACCGCCTTAACAGTTGATCCTAAACTCACCCTCACAGGCCTCTCTTTCTGATGTCGATTTGCCTAAGGCAAGTTTCACAGAGGACCACGTTTCGAGCTGAACTGAAAGTTTATCTTTTAGAATGTACAAACATAACTTGACACTGGAGATATGTTGAATACTGTATACTCTTCTTACCCAGGTGAAAGGATCTGAAGTACCAATGCATGACGGGAGGCCAGTTGGATATGCTTCTTCTCCCGTTGAAACAGTAAGGAACTGTGTGTCTATTGTTATTTATGATTGAACAACTTCATTTCAGTGAGATCTATATTTACTGCATCATTAACACTATCACAATCTTGTCAGACATTTTTCCCAGTTAATTCTACATGGAAATACATTCCAAAACAATGTAATTGCTTTTGTTATATGCAGGTTAACTACGTGTCTGCTCATGACAATGAGACACTGTTCGACATCATTAGTCTTAAGGTAATTTTTTCTCTTGCAATATGCCACCTTTTTTTTCTTTTTTGATAACCAAGAAATACTTGAAAACCAATGGCACACGGTCTGAAACTCGATAGGTAATATGCAAGCATGCAACCTATACATCCATTGTTTCTGTTCCTGTATAAATTAGTTGCTTCACTTGATAGACTCCAAAGGACATTTCTGTGGAGGAGAGATGCAGGATGAACCACTTGGCGACCAGTGTAATAGCCCTTTCTCAGGTCAGATTCAGTTTGTTCCTTGGAAGAATTAACGTGCCTTATACTTTAACTTTTACCTACTTTCTATATGTTAATGTATATTTACAGGTATGCTGTTGCAAGTAAAATCTTGTTAAAGCTTCTTTGTTCTACGCTTACTCTTGGGTCATGTTGATAGGAAGATACTTGCTGGAGTAAAAAAGACAAAGTTCTATCGAACAGTTTGAGACTAGCAAGATTATATGGGTGAGTGTTGGGCCTCCAAGGCCTTACATGTCCACACAATGAGTGTCGTAGAAATACATATAACTAATATTTTTACCTATAAAAAGAATGATCTACCGTTGAATAAAATTAAAAATGATCACATTTGACAGAATATACAAGTAGCACAAATAGAGAATATGATGAGACATGGTCACCTGAGATGGTTTGGTCATGTCCCAGGTAAACTTTCAAATGCACTAGTCTATTGGTGTGGCATTATGACAATTGAAAGCGTTAAAGAGGATTAGGTAGATCTAAAATCACATAGAATGGAAGTTGTACCAAAACATCTACAATCTCTAGAAATCTATACAAACTTACGAAGAATTGAACATAATGGAAGCTAATAGATATCCATTAGTTGGAATTAAAGTCTTAGTCGTATTGGTACACTTGCATTAAGTCTGGTGTTGAGCAGTATCTTTTTTAGTTTGTTTAGAGATATGCATGCCAGTGCAAGGACGCTACTGAGATAGAGGATCTCTAGTGTAAAAGAACCTAAATTGTCTTAAATACAAATTATTGAGCATTGTAACGGAAAGGATCCAAATGGAGCTGAATGGATATAGAGGATTCATATAGCTGTTTTAACTTTTTATTAGTTTTGGATTAAGCCATTAGAGATAATAGACTTGAACACATAATGTGGTCCAATCTTTTACATGAAAATGGATCACAAGTAGACTAGAATCAAAACTGCCTGTTCTGCTTGATCAGTTGTTAGGAATATGATAGCTAATGATATTATCTTAATGGCTTAAATAATGTTTCTGTAACCCCTAAGCTGTAGATCCTATGTGTTTTGCCTTGTATTGAGCCTCGGAAGGTTTCCACAAAAAGAAAAAAAGAAGTGAAGTTTTATTGTTTTCGAGTCCTTTTTCAATTTGCTATAGAAAGATATGCAGGTATGATGTTTATGGTTGATGATAGGGAAACTACACAGATCAAACTCAATGTTACTATTTGATTTGCATGATAAATTAAGTAAAACACATACTTATCATGCTAACTTTTAAGTTTGTTTGTGATATTTTTTCTTCATCTTGCAGTACTGATCTTGCTAACCTTTCACAGGGAATACCATTTTTCCACGCTGGAGATGAAATGCTGCGCTCAAAATCGATAGACCGTGACTCCTACAATTCTGGTGATTGGTTCAACAGGTCCACCACCTTTCCCTGTTGCAAGTTACTTTCTTCAGTGACTGTGTTTTGATAATTTAGAATCTTAGATGACTTATGTTTTACTGTTCATTTTCTGTTTTAGATAATGACGTCTTTTCTGGTCCTAAATCTTACTTTCTTCTTTTACTTCTAGTTAATGCTTTCCTTTATAAAGTAGATGCATGTTTGTATACTGTGATTTTTCAGGCTGGACTTTAGCTACAACTCTAACAACTGGGGTGTTGGCCTCCCTCCGAAAGAGAAGAATGAAAGAAACTGGCCACTGTTAGTGATTTCATTACTACCCTTTACCTTTATATTTCCTCCATGAGAAAAAGAGAGAGTTGGGACTTTTCTCTTTGAGGCAGTGGGGTGGTTGGGTGGGGTGAGGTGCACGTGTTCTTTGGTGAAGTTCTGATACATACAATCAAGATGGTTTTCCTATTTGTAACCCGTCTAAAAGTACTTCCATCTTTGAATTTTTTATTTTCAGAATCAAACCAAGACTAGCAGATCCATCCTACAAGCCTCAGAAGAGTCATATCCTTGCAGCTGTTGAAAACTTTTTGAATCTAATGCAAATACGATACTCCTCACCACTCTTCCGGTTAAAGACGGCCAATGCTATCCAGGTTAGAATTTAAATACATATCGATGAAGTCTAATGAAAATATTTTGACTACTTTCTCTTCAGTATTGTGCCGAGAGTCTACTCAAAACAGCCTCTCTATCTTCACAAGGTAGGGGTAAGGCTGCCTACACACCACCCTCCCCAGACCCTCCCTCATTTGTGGGATTACATTGGGTATGTTGTTGTTTATTCAGTATTGTGCAATTACTTCTGTGTTTCAACATCACAAATTGACATCTTTCACCAGGAAAGAGTACGATTTCACAATACTGGTCCTTCATGGATTCCTGGACTTATAGTAATGAGCATTGAAGATGGCCACCAGGGAGTTCCAGAGCTCTCTCAATTGGATCCAATGTGGGTAAATTTAATCCATTGTTAGGCTTCCGAACTGCTCCTTTTTTCTGTTGATATATACCTGAACCATTAATTGAATGACGATATTTTTTTTTCTCATTTTACCAGTTATTCCTATATAGTTGTCATCATTAATCCTTGCCCGAGTGATGTCTCATTTGCCAATCTTGCACTTAGAGCAAAATCTCTTCAGTTGCATCCAGTACAGGTATTTATTTGTTTTATGTTGCAATATGCATATCTGACTATGCCAGACTGTTTAATGTGCTTCCGTAAACACATGTTTCAAGCCTCTTTGCGGAGTTTATAAGAAGTGTCTTGTGTTTTGTTTCACATCTTACTTTGTTAGGTCGGATTTGGGCCTTTACTGCAGTCGCAGGTGTCTTAAGTATTAATACAATCTCATCTTCATGCATGACTAGCTACTTGTATGACATTCATTGTTCACTTTTGCATCTCCAGATGAACTCAACTGACGTTGTTAAGAACTCAACATATGATGCATTATCGGGTTGCTTTAACGTGCCTGCCCGAACAACTTCTGTGTTTGTTGAGCCTCGGTAAAATTCCATTTGCTTTTCAAGAAAAGGGAAACCTGGATCGGTGAGTTATGCCTCGTGCATTATCACTTTCACAGTTCAGCAACATTTACGCAAGGTACATGAACTGTAACTTGTTATGTTCAGTTCTAGAAAAATGGCCCTGGAGAATCAACAAACAAATATACCACAAAAATAATCCCATTTCTCTGTTTATCCAACAGGGAAGTTGCCAGAAAAATGATTATGTTTTATTATTAAGTTGATAATCAGAGAATTAATATGTTAAATATTTGTGTAATACTAGTGTGTTAAATTCAAATATTTGTTATTCTAGTTGTTTAAGTTCTTATTTTGTGTCAAATTTTAAGAGTCAACTTGTCAGATTTCCATGTCGGTCATTTTAGATAAGAGACTTCGGGTGTCGTTTGAAAGGGTGTATAAGAATAGTACCTAGTAGATGATAATATCTTCAGGTCTAATAAATTTTTCTTACACGAAACATTTAAAAAAAAATTGTTTTTGTCAATGATGACGGTTAGACATGAATCTAGTATCTTTATTTGTTTTAATACTATATCGAATT
>JAJOOO010000057.1:0-20054 GCA_029582685.1 Solanum piurae | reverse complement strand
TACTAATTAATGCAAACACTTCTAATAGATTAATTTATATTTATGATGCTTGCAAGGTGTTTGGTGTTAAAATAGTAAACAGACCATATATTTTTCAACTTGCCTGATTTAGAGAACACTTTTAATTTTTCAAGATGGCGACATGATTTGTTTCACAATACATGCCAGTACCATAAGTATGTTAAGCTATTGAGATTAATTGTTTCTATCTTATGATAAAAGTGAAAAACTATTTTCTTTCGTTTACCGGTAATACAATATTGTTAATTAGACTTTACTTGATTTTCATGAATATATTATGATGTGTTGCTAGCTTCGTTAGTTTCATCTTACATGTCTACTTGGACTCGTATGAAGAAAATAGTCATAACCTCTCAAGCACTTGCAATTTAATAGGCATTGGAAAGCACTACAGAATGGTTGGTCAAATTATCAAAGATCATATGCTATCTATCACATACAAAAAAGTGTGGTACAAATATTCATGAAAAAAATAAAAATGTGATAATATATAAAGATTGGTGAGTTCCTTTGAAAATATCAACTTTGTTTAGAGTTTAGACTCCTCGTAAATGAAATGTGCTGACTCATAATCTAACTAAGTTTTTTTTTTTTTTTTACTACTCAACTATTGTTTAATATTTAGGTTTACCCTCTATGTGGTTATTCATACCACAGCCGCCGTCAACAAACTTGTCACTCGTACTTCTACATGAACAGAAACCTCCAAATTAATTTGAATTTCTTAAAAATGATCCATTCTCAAATTGAAATCCGTACGCGACCCTTTTCTATTTTAACCCAAACAAATTTAACTCATTTCTCATACCTATTTCAAAAACAACTTCCAAGTGACTTCAATTGCCAATTGAGAACTTCCAAAGAATCTGGTCTACATTGATGGACCTTTGAGCCCTTTTCTTTCCTCCAAATGTCTTCTAGACGCTGTAAAAGTATCAAATTTAACTAAGCATCTGAATGCCCTCTTCATCAAACACTTGATCTCTGCAATAACTCATTATCTGGTACATTTTCAACTAGTCTTATTAATCAACTAAGCTTTATAGGCTTAATCTTTTGGAAATGGTTATGGAAAATGGATTAAATTTATTTGGTTTAAGATATATAGAGCGTCGGATATAGGTTTCAACTTGAAAAGGGATCGTTTTAAAGAAATTCGAGTTAATTTGGTGGTTTCTATACAAATAGAGGTATGGGTGACAAGTTTGCAAACGATAAGGGTATAAATAGCTGCATAGTACAGTGAAGGGTAAACCTAACAATTAAGTGAAAGTTGAGGGGTATTTTTGCCCTTTCTCCCTAAAGTGTATTGCATTGTATCATTTAAATTCATTATTAGGTAAACACGAAAAGTCTCATTTGGTGTAAAGACCAATTTGGTGTACTCATGTCATTACCTTAATATTTTCTTCTCATTTTGTGTCACGACCCAAGGTACACCCTAGACGTGACATGGCGTACAAGACCCCGAAAGGCCCCATACAGACCACTTAGCATACATCATACAAGATAATAGAGTTTAAAAGATTTGAAAGACAGTTTCAACATATAAAAATTATATAGAGAAAAGTGGAAATCTAAACATCGTCTCAAAGTCATCTAGTACATAAGAGTTTATCGGGGCGCAGCTCCGTACATCAAGTTCCAAAACTGAAAGTAAAGACAAAAGGAAAATCAAGCTCAATCCTCGGAATATGAGGACTCACCACAACTTGAAATCTCTCAAACAACCTCTAGCCACGAAACTGAGAACCCTGAATGTCAGATCCTACATTTAGGGAAATGTAGGCAAGAGTATGTGTTAGTACAAAAATGCACTAAGTATGATAATCATGCATAAAAGTATGAAATCATGCTAAAACGGACATTTTCATGATATGCAAAGACCAAGTCAAACATAAGATAAAAAGATTAGAAAACATAATCGCAATCATGATCAATGCAAGTAAAATCATCTTTGAGCACATTAGTGATACTTCTTGAAGTATCCTTAGTTCATTATTATTGTGAGAATTAGCCTTAACCGACATAAAGACCATGTGAGCTATAACATGATCCCCAGTGTGACCCACACCAAAAAGGGTTGTCCTACTTGCCAAAGTAGAACCATGAATTTGAGCTAAAGTGGATCCACTAGCTAATGTCTATCTAGACAATCATTCTATGGAGGCACATAGGTAAGGGATAAGGAGATTGCTACTAGAAATCCATGCTCTACTGACGTGAGGGCTTCCATCTCAATATCTCTCGATACTAAGCGTAAATCTCACGGAGTAGTTATTAATCTTAACTTGTCTTATCTTTAAAAGACATGGATAGTCGCGACTTGTCTTATCATAAGATAGCTCCTTAGACCATGCATGAGAAAATATTTCATTGTCCATGATCTTTTCATAATAGCTTTTAAGGCTCACATTCATTCACTTCATGCTAGAGATGCCCTACTAATACTAATGGAAATAGTTTTGAAATTGTGGCCTATAATCATTGATGGCATATCCGAATACCATACTATTTAAGACCTAATTTAGGAAAATAACCCGAAAAGCATTGAAGACAAATGTAGATGTCATTCATGTCATGTGGCCTAGCTTCATAGAACATATAGACAATCTCATCTATAAGCTTTCTTGAGTCATAAACATACTTTCATGAACATGCATTCTTTTCAATAATTCATAAGCTTCATCATATTTTCAAAGTCAAAGCATTTTCACATTCATTCACATCCATTTCATAAAGAGAAGACATGCATATTTTCATAATCAAGACCCACATTATATCAACATAGCTTAGAAAACATGGGTTATGCATGGGTTCATGGAAAATCAACTTAAAAACATGCAATTACTTCAATTCATGCATAAAAAAGTCATAAAACAATCAATTAAATCAACATTGAAGAAAACCCATGTCAATTGAAGAAAATCCAAACTTAATTGGGAATCTAACTTTACAGAATTGGAGAATTTGGGAACTCCATGAATGGAAGGGATCCATGGATGAAAACTAGCATACCATACTATCAAAGTCCAAAGCAATTGAAGAATGAAAGCTTGATCTTGAACCCTAGCTTGAATCTCCTTCTTCAACCTTCTAGAAGAGGACTATCTTTGGGAGAGAAAGAGTCAACTTCTTTTGGTGAATTTTGAAAAGAATGTAGTGAATAAATTAATTTGGAGTTAAAATCACTTGTATAGGGGTCTTAGGCATAGGCAAAACGGCATAGTATTAGAATAAAATAATTAGGAAAAGACCCAACTGCCCTTAAAAATAACTGTCGACTTACTATCTACGGGCCTTGATCGACAGTCCGTCGTCTTCATCAGAGACTAGGATTTTGGGGTCATGATCCACGGACCTCAACCACCGACCGTGGACCCAACGACGGTCCGTTGGTGCAGGTCGTGGTTTGTGATCCTGAGCAGACCTAGGATGGCCAATCCACGAACCAGACCTACGATCCGTGGTTCAGTCCACGGGCCGTGGTTAGCCTCCGTCAGATGGCACCAGGAACTTCTGAAAACTGTTATTTTTCCCTTTCTCAAATCCGAGGTGTTACATCTTGTCTTTACTTATAATTTAATAATTCTATTTATCCTTTATTCTACCTTTTCATAGTAGCTTTACTCAGTACTCTACTTTTCTTATGAGTTTATCATTCAAATTGTTGATTTATGACTAGAGCTGTCAAAATGGGCTGGCCCAACCCAACCCTAACGGGGTAGAGAGTTAAATGGGTTAGGACGGGCTAGCTCTTTTAATTAAAGGGCCTATAAAATAGCAGCCCAACCTAGCCCTAAGCGGGCCACGGGTTGGCCCTTCAACCAAAAAATGAACAATATTACTCTCTTAGAAAGAGTATTGAACATTGACGTCTATGTACACGACATCAATACATATAAATTTTCATTTATGAATCACACACTTCGGTGAATACTTACAAAAATATATTTATGAATCACACACTTCGGTAAATACTTACAAATAGTCAACGTGAGATTTAGCAGAAAAATGTTGATCATTCCACCATTCCTCCCACAAAAATCTAGCTAGTTTAAAAAACTTGATTTTTAATTTTTTTAAATATTTATTGATAAAAACTTTACAAATAAAACACTACTAAATATATATAAAAAATATTTTTAAATATTTATAGCCCACGGGCTGGCTTCTGAGGCTTGTGGGTTGGGCCTACGAGGCGAGCGGGTCAAATGAGGCTGGGCTAAAAAGCCTCATTCCTAAATGGACCAAAAAAATTAGGCCCAACCTCACTTAATTCAAGGGTTGGGTTGGGTCGGCCTAGCGGGCCAAGCCCATTTTGACAGCTCTATTTATGACATTATGTAATAATAGAGAGCAATCTAATTTATCCAAACATTATATTCATTAAAATAATACAATACAACACGATAAATAATGAAACAATACATAACAACTTTCCAAACATAAATGCAATCGTCTCTTATATATAAGTAGCAATATAATACTCACTTTGTTCCAATTTATAGAACTCACTTTTCTTTTTAGTTGGTCCAAAATAGTTTGACACATTTCTATATGTAATAATAATTTAACTTTAAAGTATTTATTTTACCCTTAATAAATGATTTATAACCACACAAACATCTAATTGCTTATTTTAGACCACAAGTTTCAAAAAAAAAAAAAAATTTCTTAAACTCCGTGTTAAATCAAACTACATTATAAAAAATGAGTCGAAGGGAGTAAAAAAAGTCGTGTATATAAGAAAAAAACAACCTTGAGACTATTCACAAAAGAAAATTTGGACACAGGGAACTTCTAAAAGAGTAATAAATTAAGGAGGTATGTGTAAAAAATTAAAAAAAAAAAACTTAAGAGACTGCCTCACAAGTGTTTTTCTTTAATACAAAGTGTCCCTCCAAGGAAAACTTCGAACTTGAGTCTCTTTGCCTTGAAAAAGAAACTCAAATTAATACTGAAAACTACAAGTCCACAAGTATCAAACTGGCAATGCCGAGACGCTACTTATTCTGTCATCAGAAAATCACAAATAGGAACATAACCCCGAAGCAACAAGTTGAAAAATCAATAATTTCATTCAAAACTGAAATGTAAAAGAACAGAAGTTACAATCTTTTCATATATATATATATATATATACTTGGCAGAAGTTACAATATTGCATGCACCTAAAAGCAACGATTAGTTGTGACATGGATCGTAATTCCACCACTACTGCTGGTAGACATCAGTTTGAATTAAACGGCTTGATCACACGAACAAACAGAAACCCCAAAAGAAAAAAGAGAGAAAAGAAAACAAGAAAAGGATTTCTGAGTTTCAGATTACCTCAAGGGAAATCATCTTCTGCCAACTCTATTTATCTTAAGAATGAATGAAGGCAAGGGACGTCAAGACCTACAGATTCTAACACTAAAAGGGCATTTACAAGTAGGAAAAGGAGGTGGTAGACTGTTGTACCAAACTGGTTCAGAAAATGGTGTCAATTGTGAGCTTCCTTCTGCGCGGTGCTTTTTCCGCTATTTGCTTCTCTAGGTCCATAAAGCTGGAGCCTTTATGTGCAAATAATCTCCTGAGATTTATCACAGAAAGATCACTGAAGCTACCTACAGCAAGGTCAGCTTGCCCTAAATCGTACCTGCAAGTTTCAAACTCCTAAATTAAAATTTGCAAGCAGAAGCAGTGACATACTTTCTGCATTTGAAGAAAATTAAAATAGCAAGAAAATCCAGAACTTGTATCAATATATCAACACTTCAAACAGATATTGAAGTAAGCACCTAGTCCTAAACCCACCCCCTAGAGGGAGGAAGGGTCTGGGACTCCTTTTTGGCAGCAAAGAACATTTCGTGTCCAAACATGATACGATAAGACAGTTCAAATCAAGAGCTACAACAATAAGGGGAAAAAACAGAAAACAGTAATACATACGCTGGGTGAGCACCAATAAGTGCCACAGCCATCATTGTACAGTTGTGAGCAGCAGTTATGCCCCTAGGATTGTCCTCAAACACCACACACTTTGATGGCTTTCTGTCCAGCTGCAGAATTTAGTTTTTCCAATAGGTAAGATCCAACAAAACCAAGAGAGTTCAAAAGAAGGTTTGTGTTTTGGTCTGCGCTTAAAAAGCATAGAGGAAAGTAGAGATGTTAAAAATGAGCTCAATTATAGGTAACCCGGCCAGAATTTTAAGGGTTCACCACACTTCTAGATATTATTCTCCCTCATATGCAAGTAAGAAATAAAATGTGCTAAAAGCAGCCCCCATCCCCAAAGAATCCAAAGGAGACAATATGTTTAATATGGTTTTAGTATTCTTAACGTGTTAGAAATGCACCAGTCCAACAGTCAAAATACACTTCAGCCTTACCTTCACGGCTGCAGAAAGAAATCTATGTGCTATAGACTCCATTCCGTCCTCCTCTGTCACAATCGCCTGCATCAACAGTATGACGGTCAACAACATGCACATGTTATTAGCCGACCACATTGTAGACGTTATCTCTAAGAGAATGTAATTAACTACCTGGAAGTACTTCATGAGTCCCATGCGCTCTAAGGCGTCAAGCATATTTCTGCGATCAAAACTTGACACAACAGCGCAAGGGATACGAGCAGTTGATACAGCATCCAGCCATTCTTTCAACCCTTCAATTGGCTCTGAAATCTAAAAAGAGGAGAATTATAGTGATGGTTTTGAGTTCATGAAAAACACAACATCTCATTCTGCAAAAATGATTTACTTTGAGAAGCTTGTCATGATAGAGTTGGGAAAGTCTAGTCTTCAATCGATCTTGATCAGCTTCATTCTTCTCCCTTGCCAGCGCCTGTAATTGCATAGGATTTCTCAGAAATAGACATTTTATTAAGACATTGATTATATAAGAAAGGATTTCTACAAAACTAGAAAACAATCTCCCAAAGTAAGCGGGACTTTTTTATTTTTATTTTCCTGGAAAGCTTGGTCACTTCTATTTTTTATCTCAGTGATTTTCTATACAGAACTGCCGTATTTTACCTCCCAAAAAGCAAATTCAGACCTGATAGTCCACTATTTCTCCAATCAAAGACATGTACACTGACTCATACGCATATAGAGGCAAATATCTCAGAGGATTTAACAATTATTTATCTAACAAAAGAGAGAAAGATTGATGGGCCAGAGACTTGGACAAAAATTAAGGAAGGACGCTATCCACACTCAGTATTCAAATAAAATAGGTAATCATGACTTGTATGATCATAAACTCCTAACCTTAACATGATCAGCAGTTGCATAAAGTAACAGCCGCTGCACACTATCATCTTCAGGAAGCTCTAATCCTGCACATAACCAAATGATAAATAACTTATATTATTCAACAAAATAAAAGCATCAGTAATGAGCATCTACAAACTGGAAAGTAGTCATTGTTTTTATAGGTCAGAAGACCATTCTTTAGCTAGTTCTTATCTTCCCATAAACTGCAAAGATTAGTTTTACATCAGAACCTTCCCAATTACTTAAAATTGCAAACCGACGGGTCTTTGAGATTGTGCTGCTTGTATGATGCAGACTATAAGTTTCTTACAAGGGCTCATTTTCCATGGAATGAACATTGAGACAGCTCACCATCGGATGTTCATAAATTATTTTTTGAGGGGAGAATGAGGGTAGATTAATCACTCTTTGTTTCTAGATCCCTTCCCTTCCCCCAAGATCAAGAATTCCATTCAGCCATTGAAGATAAACCCATTAGTAAAAGCCAATATCACCCTGATCTCTGATATAGGTAAATTTGGTTGATAAAGCCAGATTTATGATTCTCACTAAAAGTTGAAAAAAATAACAGTTACCACTCTCACTGTCTCAAATATATATGGAGATACTAAAAGTACCAATAAGATCCAAGATTATGTACAGATGACATGTCCCTGGCACTCCAGATGTTTCATTTTATAAATGAAGAGCAAATAATTTTACTGTACGACCAATAAGAAACAAATGTATGATTCTGAAAATGTTGCCGCACCCCTGTGGGATCGTCCAAAATGCACTACTTTTGGAGGATCCAACACGCACCCATCGACATTTTAGAAGAGTTCGAGCAACATAGGTAATTTCAATCCCTCGGATTGGCTAATGCTATACAGCTGAAATAATATTGATATTTGCATGCAACCCAAGTGAAGAAGTTTAATTATTCAGAGCCAGAAAAATCGGTAAGTCACTCACCTTCTTCAGAGGCAAGTTGATTCCAGGCATCCAACTTCAGAGCTCGAGAATCTGCCTGAGATGTATGATGTGGAAGTACATTATCAACAAAGAATTGAGTGTTAATGACTTCCACTCAGGTAGAAGAAAAACTCAGCAGCACAATTGCTGCCAGCTTCATTATGGAAACATTAATATCTACCACATCTTTGGTCTACAATTATCTTCAGCAACCAACAAACATATCAATATCCAGATATATGATTAAGATATACATTGTACGTATCCATACAATTCTTTTTCTCTTCTATCAAGTTCTTCATTCTTAACATGAACCCAAATTTTTGTTGACTTTTGTCTGAGTTCCAATCCATGCACCTAATACTTTGTCTGGTACAAAACAAGCCACCTCTCCTCTTTAGGAGTCATATCATGAAGCATCAACTTGTTTGAAACTGGATGTTGTTGTTGTTGTTATCTTAAAGCATCAATTCCTAGGGTAAGTGATGAAACGCCATAATTTGGGGATCTTGTACTTCTATTGCAGTTTATATCAATTCATGTTTGTATTTAGAGGAAAGTTCCTTGAATATATATGCACGCACAGAGAGAGACACACACACAAACTTAGGAAGAGAATTCTTTAATCTATCTTTCACACCTAAGTTTTTTTAAAAAGGTCTCCCATATAAGAACCAAATTAGAGAGCAGGAAAAAAGATGCACAAACGAAGACTTTGAGTTTGTAAGGCAAGGTCATCCAAGATTCAGACGTGGGGTCTGAATTTAACAAAACCAGCACCCTTCAAGAATTCCTTATTAGCATGCAATTTTAAACGGGAACAAGAAGCACAAACACAGGGAAAACCAACAACAAAAGATTACTTCCTTTTATATGGACATAATAAATTGCCAGCCAGGCTTCAGAGACCACGTTTGTTTATACAGTTGATCACAGATCAAGTAACAGTTCACAAATCAGGTAAACCTCTCTTAAATTAGACCAGATGATCAAAGATTGAGGTCTTACCACCACATTATCCCAAGAGAAAATGAGGCCATAAGCTTCATCAGGCTTCATCGCATAACGGATTCTTCGCAGGAAACCCTCTTGCAGTCTATCATTTAAAAAATCCTAAATGCAAAAAAAAAAAAAAGAACTCCTTGAGTACAGATATGTTGCCTTGTAGCACCAAAAGGTGCAAAGATTCATAACAAAATTTAAACTTTTGGTCTTACCACATCAACTTTGAGCAGTCCGTTGGGTCGAAATGTCTCGAAACCTTCTCCGTATTCAGCACCAATTGCCTACAAAATCCAATAAACGCAAACAAATACCCTGTGAGTCCCATTTTGAACAACAAAATCACTATCTGGAAGTCAAAAGTGTTTTTCAAACATTTTTCTTAAAGTTTTAAACTATAAACACAACAACTTACTGTTTTTTGTGGTAATATGGGATAGCAGGGTCTGAAGCGGAACTTTGGTTGAAACAGGGCACTACTCCATCACCCTAAAATCAGAGTCTGCTCAACTTTTTCTTACGGGAGTTTATGCTCCTCACATTAGAAGTGAGAAACTTGAATGTTGGGAGGAACTGGCAGCAATTAAGGAGCTACGTGGGGGATCATGGATTGCTGTGGTGATTTAAATACTGTTACGTACATGGATGAAAGGAGTGGTTGCATCAGGATCACAAATGTAATGTCAGACTTCTCAAGATGGATTGAAGACATGGAACTCCATGAACCCCCCCCCTTTGAATGGAGGAAAGTTGACAGGGTTTAGGTGAGTAAGTCATAGTAGTGCTGCTAGGCTGGATAGGTTCTTGTATTCTATGGAGTATGAGGAGACCTTCAGGAATATCAAACACGGAATTCTTCCCAGAGTTATTTCTGACCATACTTGAATGTGGAAACTGGAGAAGAAGAAATCTAGTTTTAAATTTGAAAATTGGTGGCTTAAGCATGAGTTGGCAGAGCTTGACTTAGTTCAAGATAATAGGGTCCGAAGACGAAATGGTAGTGACAGCCATAATCCTAGTAGAACCGGAGGTATTGGCTAAAAATGAAGAGTCAACTTGGAGGCAGAATTCTAGAAATTCTGTGGCTGAAACATAGGGATAATAACACTAGATTTTTTCAGAGAATGGCTTCTGCACACAAGGTACAACACTATAGATAGGTTTGTCGCCCATGGGGTGGAAATTAAAGAACCTAAAGAGGTCAAAATGACTATGATAGAATTCTACAACAAACTTTACGCAGATGCAGAACCTGGAGACCAACCTTTGAAATGATGGATTGTTCCAAGATCACCCAAGAGGAACAAGATTGGCTGCAAAGACTTCTCTCAGGATTAGAAGTGCTCCAAGTTGTAAAGCAATGTGATGGTGACAAAGCACCCGGACCTAATGGCTTCACTGTTGACGGTAAAATTCTTCAAAGAGTGTTGGGGCATTCTGAAGGAAACTTAATGCATACCATTTAGAACTTTCATCAAAAGGGAGTTTTTGAGAAGTCATTAAATGCCACTTCCACAGCACTTACACCAAAGAAGGCAGTAGCAGAAGAGCTTAGGAATCCCAGGTCAATTAGTCGGATAGGTGAAGTCTACAAGATCATCTCCAAGCTTATCACTTAAAGGTTAAAAACTATCATGGGAAAGCAAGTGGATGATCAAATGGCTTTTCTGAAGGGTAGACAAATTACGGATGCAATTCTGCGAGCCAATGAGTTGGTGGATTCTAGGGTGAGACAGAAGACTCCAGAAATTTTGTGCAAGATGGACATTGGAAAGACTTATGACCATGTTAACTAGTCCTAGTCCTACCTCCTAAAAGTCCCGAAGGATATAGATTTTGGTACAAATGGATTAACTGGATCAATTATTATATATCTGCTGTGAAGTTCTCCCTCATCATAAATGGTAGTAATGAAGGTTTTTTCGGTCACAAAGGAGCTCCAGACAGGAAGATCCCATGTCTCCTTTCCTTTTCATTTTGGCCATGGAGGGTTTAACCCACATGATCGGAATGGCAAAGATATATGTGTGGATTAAGGGTTTTTATGCGTCACCTAACAGGCCTTGTGCTATGGAAGTTACTCACCTATTATATGCTAATGAGACACTAGTTTTTTGTGATGCAAATGTATCTCAGATCAGTCACCTTAGAGCCCCCCTAACTATTTTTGAAGGCATTTCTAGAATGCATGTTGATTGGCATAAGAGTTTTATCCACCCAGTCAATCAGGTGGACAACTTGCAACTAATAGCAGTGGACAACTTGCAACTACTAGCAGATACTCTTGGATGCCAGATTGATCTCCTTCCAATGAAATATCTTGGTTTACCTTTGGGAGCCAAAAACAAAGTGACTTTGGTATGGAATGAATTCTTGAAGAGAAGTGGCAGAAAACTATCTAGGTGGAAGAGCCAATATCTATCATTGGGAACCAGGTTGACACCCATCAAAACAGTAATGGAAGCCCTCCCTATTTATATGATGAGCTTGTTCACAAATCCCAAGAGTATAAAGAAGAAGATGAACATGTTAATGAGAAAAGAGGGTGCAATCTAATTAAATGAGATACCCTTACACTCAGAAAGGAATCGGGGGGATTAGGGATAAAAAAACCTTAGCATCCAAAATGAGTCCCTACTACAGAAGTGGCTCTGGAGATTTTGCACAGATGACATAGCTCTATGGAGAAGATTTATTGCTGAGAAATATGGTTTGCTAAGCCAATGGTCTACTAAGGAGGTTTTGGGTACTTTTGGTTGTTGTGTTTAGGGTAAGAATAGATTTCTGGATGATGAGTTTTTTGGATGATGCGTAATCTATCCAATTTACTGGGTGTAAGATTCTTCCTCATCATTTCTTGGATGATGAGTTTTTTGTGAATACAAATTTACCCTTGTTTCAAAATAAAAAAAAAAAAATTATGATGGTGCTTGGGCCACCTGTGTGTATCTCGAGTATTCAATGGGCAACATGTCACATCCAACGAGTATTCAATGGGCAACATGTCACATCCAATGAGCTTAGGTACCAAGTAGCTCTGTCTAGCGAGGCTAAAGCACACGTTAACAATAAGTCATATAAATAGGACTCAAACTTGAAACCTCCCCATTGTTACTCATATGCCTCAATCATTCAGCAATCCCCTAGGGAAAAATACTTTATGTAGTTTCAAAATATGTAAATTTTAGTTTAAAATTAATCATTTTACATGAAATATTTGTATAAATATATATTTTGGACAGAGAAATGGATGAAAATACCAGAAATAAACATAATATCATTCTTAAGCAATCAGGAACCAACCTCGGAGGAAACAGATAGAAAATATAGGTGAAATAAAGTTGCAAAGTTAAAAGAGAAGCTAATGAAGGCAAATACCTACCTCTTCCATAAAAAACTTGTTAGGTGTAGCTGTAAAATCTTCAAAGTCACCATTATCGCCCGTCCCCAACGCCTTCGCAATCACCAAGCGTGGATAACACTGTGCTGAGTTCAAAGGCTTCGATTTCTGTAGTCTCTGCTAAGAAAATTGAAATAAATAAAAACGAAAACTGTGAATGAATTAAATTAGAGCCAAAGCAGAAAAAACGAACCAAGAATTGGGACTTTTTGTAGAATTGGGGAGGGAAAGAGGTCGGTTGCAAGGGGAGCTGAGCCTGAGAGCAACTGCGAAAGCTGCTAAGAGTGGCCTCCATTTTTAGTATTTGAGAGAAGCTCTTCGTGATTAAAACGAAGATGGTTGTTGCTCCGTAGTTCAAGGTTGGGCCTACTTTCACTTATCCATTAAGATTTTATTTATTTTCAAGGTAAAAACTTTAAAGGAAAAATTATCAAATATGACAAATATCAATATACATTTAAAATAAATAGTTATAATTTTATTTTTTTATGTTATATGGATATAACTACATAATAAATAGGAAAGTTAATTATATATAAATAATCAGAAAAGTTATTAAATATTAAATAGGATAGTTATTATTACAAGCATAATTAATTATGTTGAGACACATTTTATGTGATCAGCTTCTCATGTTTACCCTCATCAATACTTTCTTCTTTCATCAATATCCCTATATCACATATTTTCAATATTTTACCCCCCAAATTCCTTTCAATTTAAGATCCTTTTGATGATTCTACGAGAAATTTTTGTGATTTGAATTCATCAAGTATCCTTTAATTAATTTTTTTCTCGTTTTTACAAAGATTATATTTGTGTCCATCTATATTTCATCTATTTTTATAGGGTTTCGATTAAAGAATTATTTCGTTTTCTCCATTATAATTGCTATAGTCATAATTTAAAAAAAAAAAGTAGTACAGGAAAATCATGAGCAAAAAGAGATTGAGGTTTGTGTGATTGTCAAATTAATTTGTATATAGTAGAATACTTATATACATAGATATATACTTTATTGTACTAATATTAACACAAGTTGAAATGGTGATTTGTTAATACAAGTATATCTGGATACATAAGTAATCTATCCAATTTAAAAGATTGATTAGGCAATACAAGTACAATTGGATACATTAATACTATATAATTTTTTATGACAAGGGAAACCCGCAGCCGCTACCCTTTGGGTGAGCACAGGGTAAAACCCCCGCTCCTATGCAATAGCTCGCAAACCACATAGGAGAGGTAACCTGCACTAGGCAAGCCCGATGCAACGAGCTCGACCCAGAAGGCAAACCCCTTGCTTTCGTTGGCAAGGGGTTTCGAACTTGAGACCTCCAACATGGAAGTCCCAAGCCCAAACCAGAAGGCAAATACTATATTTTTATAAACAAATACCTGAGTTAATACCAAACCTCAAGTATTACAGAAAAAACTTGACCAAAAAGAGATTGACGTTTGTTGGATTTATCAATTTTTTATATAGTCAAATACTTGCACATTCTATTATTTTTCATTTTTCTTGTTTCCAACTTTTGTTTAATAACAATGTATTCATATGTATACTATATTGGTGTATTCATTTTTTATTTAACAACAATGTATTCATTTTTCAAATTGTCGTGTTCATATGCTAATTGTCATACTTTACCTTGTTTGATATATTAATACATTAAGTTTTTATAAATACTTGTATCCTTGATTTATTAATACTTTAAGTTTATAAATAGAGATACCAATTTGAATTCAAAGTATTTATATGCTAACTATACACAATTAATACATTTCCCTTATTTTAGTTCATTATAATTAAAATTGTATTAGTGTATAAATAGAAAAATAAAAACATATAAAAAAATACAGATAGGAAAAGATACAAATGTAGTCATTTTTAAAAAAATAACAACTTTAATAACCCTATAAATATAATAATTTTGTTAAGTTGCTCAAAAAAATATGGTAGGCTAGCCCCTTTTTAAATCAATTCTCGAAGTGTAATCACCAATTGAAATGTAGGAAACATTTTGTTTAACATATTTAAAAAATTATCCTTATTATATACTACTTTAATAAGGGTGATTTAGTAAAATTATATTTATCATTTGTTGTTTCTTAATTTTAGTGTCAAGTTAATAATAGATAACTATTGTTGGATAGAAAGAATTGGTATATGATATACTTTTGAATAATATTATTCATGAAAAACATTTCTCTTTCATACTAAAAATAATCGTAATTAAATTTTAATTAAAACAAATTCATCTATTTACAAGCAAACAAAACGGTCAAACAACCCAAAACAATGAAAGAAAATGATACACAATAGGGTTGTTCAAAATTGAACCGAAATCGATAACCCGAATCGAAAAAAAGTTATTGATTTATCCGTAATGGGTTATTGGTTTAGCGGTTTTGATAAAGGTTTTAATTTTTTTTGTTATCTTGTTATCGATTCTTAACGGTTTTAGGTTTTTTCTTAACGGGTTAACCGATAACCCGATAGTAAATTAAATAATTATATTTATACCATTTTGTATATAAAGTCCTTGACTTAGAGTTTGGTTTCCTACTTTTATTTCTGGTTGTCCCAAACTCTTGGTTATTCTACAATGTAAAAGTGTTTGTTTTTGAGAAAGATGTAACTTGTATACTTATGTGCATGATTCATTTGGTTTGTCACCTTGTTTTTAAGTGATTTTCAATGGTTTTTGTGTGTCAAATTTTAATGGTTAAACCGATAACGATCAATAACCGATAAATCGATACTCGAAAAGCCAATATCTTAACGGTTCTAACTGTTTATCATCTCTGTAAACCGATAACCAATAAGTCAAAGATAACCTTTAAAACTAAATCGACCGATACGCAGCCCTAATACAAAAGCTTAAGGCCAACAAATGGCCCAAATCTGATTCAGACAAAATGTAAAAAGACAACAAAATCATGTAGTGTTGTTCTATTTGAAAAGTGCTAGAATCACCGGTTCTCTTTACTCTCTCATTTTCTCCGTGTTAAGCTATTGGAGTCAATGAAAAAGTTCACAAAATTCACATGAAATACCGATCGATCGAGAGAAAAATATTCCTCCACTTAGTGATGTTCGTCTTTTTCCGATCGAGATGACGACCACCATAATTCACGGTGTTGCCAGCTTCTAAAAAAAAAAATATCAACTTTTCTTCTAGTATAATTTGAATTGGAATGAGATTGAATTCTTATTCAAATATTATTAATCGGATATGGTTTTCAAATTTGAAACTGATAGAATAAGTTCTCTCATGTTTCTCAATAACGGTAGATTTGAAACTAATATAATAAATTCTCCCTTATTTCTCAGAGGTTTTTTACTTTCTCATATCTCCCAATGTATGCAAATAGATACATTATATAAAATGAAAAGCAAATGCCAGAAGATCTAAAGAGATGAAGAACCAAGACAAATCCATAAAGGAGAAACGAGAATCCCTAAATTCAATCGTTATTCTCATGAAGGTAAAGTTGAGAATTTACTGGATGTAAATTAGGAATTTTGTACTTAAATGAGGTTTAAAAAGTTATTTGATTTTTTAAGATTTGCTGCAGTAATTAGTATAATCAATCTATTAATGTGATGTGATCTACAGTTATCTTGGAGACTCTTAAAATAGGTTTTACTTCTTAATTTAGTTACCAAATGTATAGAGAAAGTGAATCTATTACAACAGGAATTGGGGATCACCAATAATTCATGCATTCTTATATTGCAAATATGGGTTGGATGTGGTTTACTTTGATGTTTAAGTATTTCTTTTATCTAAAAGTCACACATCTGGGTGTTGACATGAACGAAAAGAACAAAAAAATTATCTCCACATGTTAAGTTATCACTTCTTTTTTTTAAAATTAAGAAGTGGCTTATAGCCTTTTATTAATGAAAAATAGACAAGCAGCAAAAGGGACTAGGCCCAAAATGCCCAATCCAAAATCTGAAACAAGAAAAGGAAACAAAAAAAAAAAAAAGGGGGAAAGACAAAACCCTCCTACAATCAAGACACCACTGTCTCTAAATCTTCTGTCATCAATAGTGGACAACCTCTTCTCGACTCCGGCGGCAATGGTGGACCTACATCAAAGATCCTTGTGCAAATGATGAGATAGGAGTTAGACCTTACTCACTGCGGAACTAGAGACGCATATAACAAGACGTTAAACATCTCACTAACGCCATGTATTCTTGTCCGTTGAAGACTTTTTCAGCTCAAAACAATGGTCCTTTTCCTGTGTGAGAGGTAACCCCCACATCCCTATCGATTATTCAACAAGAATCTCAATAATCTCAATTTCACATTGTTATTCATTGCCCTAATACTGCTGTACAGATCTATCTTCTTTGGAGCTTTCTCCAGATATCAGTGCCTTGTAGAAAAACATGTTTCTTAAATCTTTGCCTCTTGACAGATTGAGCTCCGAGGGAACTGATACCACTGTCTAAGAAGCTAGGATCTAAAGTCCATGTATATCTGTTAGGTATTTCCTTTCTCTCCTCTGCTTGACTTATATTGCAACTGCATTTCATTTTGTGCAAAGATTATAGTTCGAAACTGCAAACCATAGAGTTTATTTTGCATTTTAGTAATTCGAATTTTTGGAACTTGATTTGCATCCATGATTAATAAGGATTTTTCTTTCTTTGGTACATCTTGAATTGATTGGAAAGTTTTATTTTCTATACCTGCAAAAGAAAAAATAAAGTTAGTGAAGTAGTCTGCCACTTTGTTGCCTTCCCTGAGTGTATGTAGCACTGCAACCTCCCTATTGTTTCTCAAAAATTCAATCTTCTGAATCTGAATTTTAATGCTCCAAGGGACCTCCCATACCCCATTTAAAATCTTGGTCAAAACCAGTGAATCCATCTCTAAACACACAGGAAGTAAATTATGTGTAACACAATAATTTAAACCTTTCTCCATGGCACTAGTTTCAGCCTCCAAACCTGTTCTTATGCCAAGATCATAGGTTGCAGCAAATATAAATTCACCTTTCTAATCCCTGATGCAAAACCCACCAGCACTTTGTCCAGGGTTTCCTTTAGAAGCTCCATCTGAGTTACATTTATAGGTCCCTTCCATATAAGGTTTCCAGTGAATGACCTTAGAAACTAAGATTGGTTTATATCCTTCAAAGAAATGCACCAAATTTGGCCAATCCTCAGGGATATTCCTCAGCCAAGGGTATCTAAAAACAGCTAACATGTGTAGGTTCCTGTTTATTTCCATCATCATTCCTTGCACATTCATTTTGTCACCATGTCTTATTCTATTCCTTCTTTTCCAAATTTGCCAAAGTATTAGACCAGGTATAGCATTGAATAGAGGCCTTAGCTTAGCTGAACAAGTTGCATTCCACAACTTATACACTGTGTCCTTTATCTGAAGAAAAGGACTTTCTACACTAGCAGCTCTAGCAAAACTACTCCACATTTGATTAGCAACAGGGCAGGAGACAAAGAGGTGTTGAAAACTTTCGTTAGCCATTTGATCACAACAGCAACACACCATCTCCTCCTCAGTTTCAAATCTGGCAAGGACTTCACCAATGGGGATCCTTTTCATTGTTAATCTCCAGAAAAAGAAAGATACTTTAAAAGGTACACCCTTCTCCCACATCTTAGAAAAACTATCATCTTCAACTCCAGGGATTCTGATATTGTCCATGCACACTTAACTGAAAATTTCCCAAAGTTTTTTAACATCCACCTATGATTATCTCTTTCCTCTGAATCCTGAAATCTCTCAATATCATTGAGAATATGTTTTACAACATTCTCAGAGAATACAGTCCTTAAGAGCTTTTCATTCCACCTCCCTTCATGAAATAATTGATCAACATCTCTATGCATCCATTCATTATTATTAGACACTGGTAGGTAGTAATATAGAGCCCCTAATTGTGTCCAATTGTCAAACATGATACTAGAATGCCCACAATTTGGTTGCCACCATATTTCCTGATAAAAAAAATCTCTAACAGCTAGCATATATTTCCAAGTTTGAGAACCCTCTCTCCACTCTACTGTTTGTGGTCTGTGCCTTTTACAATATTTATTCCACATAAACTGGGACCACATAGTATTTTTTATTCTAAAATTCCACCATAGTTTAGAAAATAAAGCTCTTGAAACATCAAATAAGGATCTAAATCCTAGACCACCTTCTTTTTTAGGTAAGCATACATTGTTCCAGGAAACCCAGTGTTTGTTTCTTCCTACTTCCTTAAAATTCCATAGAAATCTTGCAAAGATTCTATGAAGATCATGAATGACATATTTGGGAGGAATGATAGCAGACAGCTGATATATAGGAACACTCTGTAATACATTAGTGATCAATACAAATTTACCCCCAAACGATAGAAGCTTCCCTTTCCAAGCTTAAATTTTATTTTGAACCTTTTTAATGAGTTCAGAGAAGTGAGTTTTCCTTTTCCTGTCATGCCCAATTGGGCACCCAAGATAAGTTAGAGGGAACTTACCTCAGGTAAAATCAGTACACTTTTCTATCATCTAGATGTCACTTTGTGCTGCCTTGTGATAAACAAAATATGCACCCCTTTCTTTATTGATTTTTTTACCATATTGGGATTCATAATCTTGTAAAGTCCTCATAATCAAGTTCAAAGAAAATATGTCTGCCTTAGCAAAAATGATAGTGTCATCAGCATAGGCAAGATGATTAATCTGTTCACTCCACTTTGGAAGACCAAACCCTTGATGCCCTGCATAGCTGAACAATTTATTAAGGGCCCTTGTAAGGACTTCAACTGTTAGAATGAATAAAGAAGGAGATAAAAGATCTCCTTGTTTAACACCCCTAGTTGAGTGAAAAAATTCACAAGCTTGGCCATTAACCAACACAGAATACCAATTGTTGGCCACCAACCTCTATATTTTATCAGTAAATATTGTGTTAAAGCCCATTTTTTTCAATACTTTAATCAAAAAGCTCCAATCTACCCTGTCATATGCTTTAGCCATGTCAAGTTTAAACACCATATTAGTAGCTTTACTCCTCTTCCTGATATCCACAATAATCTCCTGAGCAATTAGGACATTTTCTGTAATACTTTTTCCTTTGACAAAACCACATTGATTAGCAGAAATAAGAGTAGTTAAGAATACTTCCAGCCTATCATGAACAACTTTGGAAATAACTTTATTAATAAAGTTGCTCAGACTAATAGGCCTTAGATCAGCAAATGAAATCACATTCTCCTTCTTAGGAATCAACACAAGGTAGGTATGGGTGATGAATTTAGGGAGAGTCATCCCATTAAAAAAAGCAAGTACCACCTTCACATCATCATCTCCTACTATATCCCAGCAAACTTGATAGAAGTGTCCAGTTAGACCATCAGGTCCACTTGTACTA
>JAJOOO010000056.1:0-16466 GCA_029582685.1 Solanum piurae | reverse complement strand
AAAATCTAACTAGTGCTAAAATCCTAAATTCAAACTTACTAGCTATTCCTAATCCCAAATTCAAACTATTAGTCCTAAAATCTCAATAATAATTCAAACTAACTCAAATAATACCCAAATTCAAACAACTTAAATACCCTAATTCAAACTAATCTTACAATCTCAAAATCAAACTAATTAACTCAAGATATACCGAAATTCAAACAAATCCTAAGATACCCTAATTCAAACTAACCCTAACATTAAAATTTTCAATTCACAATCAAGAAACACAAGCTAACAATCAAATAATCCCTAATTCAAACTAACAATCAATAAACACAAAATCAATAAACTAATTATATTTAAATAACTAACAAAATCAAATAAATCAAAAATAATTGAATTTTTTTTATAATAAATAAAATCCTAACCTTAAAGGAGATCAAGGAGAGAATGAAGAGAGAGGGGAAGGAGGCGGCGGTGGCAACGACATCTTCGGCAGGTGAGACGGCAGCGGCAGCTCCTCACGACACCGATCGGCGGCAGCAACTGACAGAGGGACGGCGGCGGCGGAGTGGGAGAGAAGGAGAGGAGAGGATTTGAGAAAATAGAAATGGGGGAGAATGGGGGGAAATCACGTCTGTATATCAGATATTTATTGAAAAGCGACGGACAACGTCTCTAAGTCCGTCGCTTTTCATTAAATAGTTGACCAAACAATTTGACCAAAAAGCGACGGACATAGAGACGTTGTCCGTCGCTTATTTAAAATATTTGATCAAATAATTTGACCAAGAAGCGACGGACATAAAGATGTTGTTCGTCGCTTTCATAAAAAAATAATTAGTAAAATAAAAAAATTCAAAAGAGACGAACAACGTGGCTATTGTTAAATTTATATATAATTATTTTTAATTAAAAGCGACGGACAACGTCTATATTTATATTAAATAAATAATTATTAATTTTATATATATTTGACGCAAAAATCCGCGGAAAAAAGCGACGGACTAAGAGATGTTGTCCGTCGCTTTTTGTAAAATAATTATTTTTACTAAAAAGCGACGGACAGTGTGGCAAATGACGTCGCTTTTTGGAGCGACGCCGTCCGTTGCTTTTCTGTCCGTCGTTTTTTAGTAGTTTTTTATAGTGATTATTTTATAATCAATTTGTTTTAATAATTCCTTTTCAAATGATAATATAGCTAATTCATTCGATCTCTTTTGAGAGTTGAGACATTGTTGATCTTAAAGAAGATTCAATCAATTTTAATTTCAAAAAAACTTCTTTCGGGTGAGGCAACAGTTACAAGAACTGTTAACATTATTCTATAAGCGATATGTGTATTTGAAAAAGAATCAAGTTTTTTTATTTGATCATTATCTTCTACTTGTATTATTTTTCTTAACACTTTTAATTCAAAAAATAAATCTAAACACAATATATTTTAAAATTCTCATCATCTAGAAATCTCAATATTTTACCACTAAATAAGAAATAAAAAACAATTTCATATGCTTCAATTGGTTCAAATCTATTTTGAAATGAAAAAAGTAGTTTGATATTCTCTACATATATATAAAGTAATCAACTCTAAAAGATTCTTCAAGGGACTTTGTGATTTCGTGATCCATATTTTAATCAAATTATTTTTTTACGAAATTCAGGTTTATATTCATCTCATATGCAATTTTCTTAGTAGAAATCATAGCACTCATAGTACATATAATTTTTTTTAAAATAAATAACATACATAAGTAATTGTTTTTTAAATATGGGGGCCCCAAAAAATATGGAACCCCAAGCGATAGCTTTAGTGGCCTAGGGGTTAAGACGACCCTGAATATGTATACTCAGTAAAATTTTCTGACGAAGGGGTGTCGCTTGACAACCCTTTGCTCAACGTGAGTCCACCCCTACTTGGTACCTGGTATTGCTTTTTATCCAGTTGAATATTGTGAGATTATTGAGTAAAATAGCAAATAAACAAGTAAGAGAGAGAATGGTGTGAAGCTTCAGGCTTCGATGATGTTATGAACATCAGATCCGGAGACAGAGACGTTAGATCTGGTAATGGCGGTAAGAAGAGAAAGCTTAAAAAATAAAGATGAAGTAAATATTGGAAACTTGGAGCTCAAGAATAAGAGTGTTGTTGTTGTATCAGTCAATAAAAAACCTAAAGTACTAAAAGGAATATGTCAAATATCTATAGTTTGTACATGGATGGAGCCTCGAGCATAAAAGGAACAAAACTGGAGATAATTTTGATAACCTCAAAAGGTGAAAGAGAATAAGACAAGTTATAAATTGTATTCCACTTATTAACAATGAGGTACCTTCTAGCAGGTATCAAATTTTTGTTTTGACTAGGCTCTGAGATCATTCAAATCGATTGTGACTCACTACTAGTCGTAAACCAAGTTTATGGGACCTATGAGGCAAAATACAATATATGTTGAAATATTTAGCAAAGTTAGGACACTGCTTCTATTTATCCCTTTCGTAGCACAAGGAACACCGTCGCCACATTTGTTTAAAGCAATCAATTTCAATTCAAATTGGAGACTAAACACGATTCCTCACACATATCTTACACTAGCTTCTCATCGAAATCACCTTGAAGATTTATTGAAAGCAATTTGAATAAGAGTTATTCACCTCAAGGGGAATTTATCTCCAACTTAAAAGCACCTCAAGTGATTCCTCACATAGATCTTATTATCACTTCCTATTGGAAAAAGGGTTAAAAATGCCCTTAGCATATCTCAAATGATTCAAATATGCCTTCCTTCTACCTTTTGATTTAAAAATTCCCTCAACGTTTTTTTAAGGTTTAAAATTGCTCTTTTTTAACAGCCTACTGACATGGCAAATGATAAGTCATTTAATTAGATAAATGACTTCATCTTATTGGTCCAACTAATTTTTTTAAGCCCAGCCTAACGACCCGACCCATTTATGCAACGAAAATTCAAACCCACCCAGAAACCCGTTTACATATTAAACCACCCAGAAACGTCTTCCTCCAATGCTTGTATTGTGTTTGGAGAAAGGCAAATCTCAAAAATCATACTCCCTTCTTCTGCCCCAGGTGACATATCAATTTTCCCCTCCAACATGTTTGACACGCCACCTCTCTGTGCAATTGCTTTCCCCAACCAAAATCATACTTATTAAAATTGAATCACGGAGAGTTGTGCAACACAAAGTAATTACTTGGCAAATCACCCATAATTATATTCTACTCGAAACAACTAATTATTGAAACTTCTGCGGACTACCTTGGATTCTAAATCGAAGAAATGTTGAGCATTATCATTCACTGCTCTATTTTTATTTTTGTATTGAGTTTCTAACGAAGAATTTGAATTATAAACGACTAAAGTTTCAAGATAGCTTCTTCAATAAATGACAAACAAATTGAATTCAAAAACTTGCTTACAATAGAACTAGAAAACCTACAGAATATCCGTCCGTTATTTATCGAAATCCAAGTCGTAATCAAGTTTGTAGTTCAACCATTGATTGTCCAGTCATATGGAAAAAATCAACTCGACAAATCTTGTTGTAAAGAAGAAATTAACATTGTAGTTCTTCCATCTTTTTCTTCCTGAAATTAACTAGAGAAATGGAGAAAAAAGAAGAGTTGAAGGAGGTAGGCAGAAAGAAGAGAACTAGGAACTAATGGGAACAAAAGACCCAAATACGATTGGCCTATCGTGTCAGGTTTTTTAAATAGGTTCCTAGACTAAGTGGGTCATTTATTTTGAAATGGGTAAAGAAAATCCATGTCACATTTGCCATGTTAGCGGGCTGTTAAAAAAGGGTAATTTTAAACCTTTAAAAAATATTGAAGGCATTTTTAAACCAAAAGGTGGAAGGAGGGCATATTTAAATCATTTGAGATACATTAGGGAAAAATTCACCTTGAGGTGGGATGAGCCATATGTCATACAAGAAACTTATTTGAGTGACGCTTACAACCTTATTAATGCAGATGACATAAGGATCGGTCCTATTAATGAAAAATTCTTGAAAAGGTACTATCCTTGAAGTAAGTTGATGATCCTTAAGACAAGAGCATAAACTGCATTGCATGTCAGTGAAAACCTTACAATATAACAAAATTATAAGATTACAATTGAAAAATAAATGAAGAAAATAAATCTCTTCAGGCTGAGGCGCAGATATCTCGCTCTCTTTAAGGAGATTCAAGCCCACTGCAACAATTATTTTTCACTGGTTCAGCAGTAGTCCTCTTGACTTGTCCCCTCCAGGATATAATAGTCTAATTACAAAGTGTAACTCAACAAACTCTGGACAAGAGTTGAGTCCAAAGCTCCACAAAAAGAACACATCCCTTCAACTAATAAGAACTCTCTTTTTTTACTAACTCTTTCACTCTATTATTTTCTTGTGTGTAAAACAAATGAAGACCATCACTATTTATAGTAGAAGAAGTCTTCCTACGAATAAATAGAAAGATAATGGGGTACTAAATAATGAAGATAATGGTCTTAGGAGTTACATATGTTACAATGTATAATTGAGGAATAAAGAATGGAATTGATGCTTGATAACCAATGTTAACAACGGACAACAAATGTGCTGCCCATGATAGGTCCACCAACGTTCTCAGCAACGTTTTATTTCCTCCAAAATAATGAGCAATTAATTAAGCCCAAAATGAAATGCACATAATGAGTGGATAGTAATGTTACTTAAAACAGTATGTAAGAAAACTGCCACTAACGGACACAATGGCTTTCCAAATGACAAATTTTATTAATTTAAAATGTTAAATTACCAACAATTTCCCACTCATTTTAATATTAATCAAGAGAGTCTATCAGTTGAAAGAAGACTCATGCATAATGAAGATGTGCTCTGCATTGAACCTCCACTTAGTAAAACAATAACTTTTGCTCCAGAGTCGTAGTGATCTCAGATTTGAACTATGACTGCTTAAGGGATATAAAATATCACTGCCTACACATAATAGTCAAGGTATTGACATGAGCTTTAAAAGCCAGCACGTTACGGCCTTGTGTTATCCCAGTTTCATGAGTGTTTTTGAGAATAAGCCAATTCTCATAGGAAGCGACCTACTTCCACACTCACATAGGTGATATCTATCGAGAGTACTCCTATAAGTTTAACACTCCACCCATACGGGCTACATATTTTCATTAGGAGTTTTGTCAACTCAACCTTCACAAATCACTACAGGAAACAATGCACTCACATCATAGGGAGGGAATAAAAAGATAGTGCATTTTTCACAACAAGTCAACATATGATTCATTTTTCCCATTGAACCTGGTTATAGGATCTCTAGTCCTCAGGTTGGATTTCCTCATATATGACTCAAGAATTTATAGGCTTCAATCCCATCCCCCTCGATGTGCTCCAGACCTTTTCTCTTGTTAAGGCCTTAGTAAGAGGATCTGCAAGATTATCACAAGATTTGACATAATCAACATTAATGGTACAATTTGTCAAATACGATCTTACATTAATGTGTTTCTTCCTTATAGGTCTGGATTTACCGTTGTAATAACGGTTTTGAACTCTACCAAATACAGCGTTGCTATCACAATGAATTAAAATAGGAGGAATTGGTTTTTCAAAATAAGGTATTTGAAACAATAAATCTCTTAACCAATTTGCTTCCTCACTAGATGAAGCTAAAGCAATTAGTTCAGCCTCCATGGTAGAGTTAGCAATTATAGTTTACTTTTTTGATCTCCAACAAATAGCACCACCACCTAAAGTAAAGACATAACCAATGGTAGAACATGAATCACCTGATAAAGTGTCCAATCTACATCACAAAAGCGTTCAAGTACAGCAGGATATTTTTTATAGAACAAACCACAATTTTTTGTTCCAATTAAATATCTCATAACTCTTGTTATAGCATGCCAATGTTCATTACCTGGCTTGCTTGTAAATCTGTCAAGTACTCCTACTGCATATGGAATATCAAGCCTAGTGCAATCAATCACATATCTCAAACTTCTGATTATGCTAGCATATTCCTTTTGATTTATTACATCATTTTCACTTTCAACAGAAAATAAGTGAACACTTGAATCAAAAGGAGTAGAAACATGCTTGCAATAAAAAAAAATTAAAATTTTCTCAACATAATGTGACTGGTCAAGGAAAATCCCCTCACATGTTCTTGTTATTTTTATTCCAAGAATAAAATTTGCCTCACCAAGATCTTTCATATCAAAATGGCTTCTAAGAATATTTTTAGCTTCATCAATAACATTCATGTTAGAGCCAAAGATCAACAAATCATCAACATATAGGCAAATAATCACATGTGAATTATTCCATGACTTATGATATATGCACTTATCACACTCAATTGTTTTAAATCCATTTTCAATCATGCAGGAATCAAACGTTTCATGCCATTGCTTTGGTGCTTGTTTCAAGCCATATAGGGGTTTAGTAAGTTTACCTACTTTGCTTTCTTGGCCTGCTTCAACAAAACACTTGGGTTGATCCATATAAATTTCCTCATTTAGGTCTCCATTTAAAAAATTAGTTTTTACATCCATTTGATGAATTTGCAAGTCAAAATTGCAGTCATAGCAATTAAAAGTCTTATGGATGTAATTCTTGTTACCGGAGAAAAAGTATCAAAAAATTCTAGGCCTTCTAGTTGTTTAAAATCTTTTGCAACTAGCCTAGCCTTATATTTATCAATTGATCCATTCGATTTCAACTTTTTTCGTAAGACCCATTTGCAACCAATAGTTTTACAACCCGGTGGTAAATCAACTAACTTCCAAATTTTATTAGAAATTAGTGATTCCATTTCATCATTTACAGCCTCTTTCCAAAAAATAGAATCATGTGAAAATAATGCTTCTTTCAAAGTGAGAGGGTCATCTCCAACATTAAACACATAAAAATCAGGAACAAAATCTTTTTCTATTCTAGCTCTTTTACTTCTTCTTAACTCAAAATCATCAATTTCTTTATTTTTTAAAGTAGAAGTAGAAGAACTAGGTAGTGACAAAATATTTTGTTCAATCCTTTGACCCCCACTATTTTTAGAATCAAAAGGGAATTTATTCTCATGAAAAATAGCATCACCCGATTCTATCACAATATTATCTTCAAGATTAAAAAATCTATAGGTTGTACTATTTGAAGCATAACCAAGAAAAGTACAACTAGTAACTTTCTTACCCAACTTTGTAATCTTGGGATCCATTAGCCTCACAAAGGCTAGACAACCCCAAACTCTTAGATATCCCAAACTTGGCTTGTGACCTTTCCACAATTCAAAAGGTATCAAATTTAGACTTTTTATGAGGCACACGATTCAACACATAACAAGCAGTTAAAAAACTTCGCCCCAAAAATTTAAAGGTGCATGTGACTCAACCAAAGTTCTATTTTTTCTTTTCGCTTTTCCATTAGATGAAAGAGAGTAAGGAGGAGGAGTTTCATGAATTATTCCCAATGATCTAACAAAAGAATTAAACTCATTTGATTCATATTCATGGCCTCTATCACTTCTAATTCTTTTTATTTTTCTTACAAACTGATTTTCAACCTCATGGAGATAAGTTTTGAAATTTTCAAAAGCATCACTTTTATTTTTCATCAAGTTAACATATGTAAACTTAGAAAAATCATCAATGAAAGTGATAAAATATCTATTACCTCCACGAGTTAAAATTTCACCAAGTTCACAAATATTAGTATGAACTAATTCTAACAAATCAGTTTTTCTTTCAACTTGAAAATGAGGCCTTTTAGTGATTTTGGCTTTACTACAAGCCTCACACTTTTCAAAATTCTTTTTAACCATTGGGATTAATCCTAAACTACTCTTGATTTCAACATAACGATCATTAATATGACACAAACGAGCATGCCAAAAATTAGTTGAAGAAAGCATATAAATAGAAGTAGAAACTTTATTCATTTCAACATTCAGTTTAAACATCCCATCACAAGCATACCCCTTTCCCACAAAAATATTCTTCTTCACAATTACATATTGATCAGATTCAATAATCTGTTTAAAGCCTGCTTTATTAAGAAGAAAACTAGACATCAAATTTTTCCTCATGGAAGGAGTAGTATGGAGTACATCTTTCAAAGTTAATACCCTTCTAGAAGTAAAACACAATTCGATATCTCCCATTCCAAGCACTTGAGTTTTGTGAGAATCACCAAGCATGATGGTTTTGGGCTCCTCAAAATGAGTATATTTTTTAAACCAGTCTTTGTCATAACAGACATGACGGTTTGCACCAGAATCAGCCCACCATCCATCAACACTTTCAACCATGTTTATGTTGGTAATCACCGCCACAAAAGGTTCTTCGGTAACGTTTGCCTGAGGGTTAGGACCACGTTTTTGGAATCTGCAAAATCGAGTATGTCCACTCTTGCCACAAACAAAGCATGGTCTCTTATCTTGAACTTGTTGATTTTGTGCTTGGTTATTTTCACCATTATTTTTTTTGGGAGGTCTACTATTATTTTTCTTAATTTTTTTCCTTTTAGGCTTCAAAGAAGTATTTTTGTGAGTTTCAAGAGTAGCATTATTTAAAGTAATTAAATTTACCTTCGTTGTGATGTTGCTCTCTTCTTTTTGTAGAAGTGCATCTTGGCACCTGGCCTCTTCACCATCGTATTTTTCCACTTTCTCATGATGAGAAATAAGTTCATCATCATCCATGGAGGTATCATCAACTTTATTAGGATTCTTCTCAGTTAATACATAAGAAACATTGAGAAGACTTGAGTAGAAAAGTACTTTACCCTTCCATCTTTTGAAATGGTTATCATTGAACCGAAATGACTTGTTAAGGTCTCTCATTTTGACATTCATGATTTTTTCAATTGTAGTCAAATTGAATCTCCTTAAAATTGTTAATGAAAAACTTACAATATAACAAAATTATGAGATTAGAATTGAAAAATGAATGAAGAAAATAAATCTCTTCAGGATGAGGCACGGATATCTCGCTCTCTTTAAGGAGATTCAAGCCCATTGCAGCAAATGTTTTTCACCGGTCCAACAGTAGTTTTATTTACTTGTCCCCTCCAGGATACAACAGCCTATCACAAAGTGTAACTCAACAAACTCTGGACAAGAGATGAGTCCAAAGCTCCACAAAAAGAACATCTCCCTTCAACTAATAAGAACTCTCTTTTTTGACGAACTCTTTCACTATATATTTTTCTTGTGTGTAAATCAAATGAAGACCACCACTATTTATAGTAGAAGAAGTCTTCCTAGAAATAAATAGGAAGATGATGGGGTACTAAATAGTGAAGATAATGGCCTTAGGAGTTACATATGTTTCAAGGTATAATGGAGGAATAAAGAATGGAATTGATGCTTGATAACCAATGTTAACAATGGACAACAAATGTGCTGCCCATGATCAGTCCACCAACGTTCTCAGCAACGTTTTATTTCCTCCAAAATAATGAGAAATTAAGCCCAAAATGAAATGCACTAATAAGTGGATAGTAATATTACTTAAAACAATATGTAAGAAAACTGCCACTAACGGACACAGTGGCTTTCCAAATGACAAATTTTATTAATTTCAAATGCTAAATTACCAACACTACATGTTACTCTTGGCCTGCAAGAATATAAACTGTGACGACACCCCTTCTCCCCCCCAAAAAAAGATACTCGCTAGGTTGAAAACCTCAAAAAACAAAAAAGGGGGCCTAAACAAAAGTTAGAAAGCAAAAACACCATTAGGTTGAAAACCTCAAAAAAGGCAACTTAGGAAAAAGTTAGGACACACACAAAATCACTCTTACTGAAGAATGGAATGACTTTATACTCTTCACCAAGGTATTTAAGCAGCTTAGAAATTCATTCTAAGTTCAATAGCATTACTGTCAAATATTACATATTTCCACTTGACTGGGAACATGATAGTGATCAGGTCTTTGAATACTTCCTTATTGAACTTTGGATACTAATCATTTTTTTTATTTGATGGGCAGTAGTGGCAGATTTAGTAATCTGGTGTTCAGGGTAAATGTAATGTGATAGAAGGGTTAGGCTATGATCAGATGGGGTGAAGTTGATGGCGGAAGGGATAGGGCGTATCAAGTTTCAAGGCAGTGGTACTTGTAGTGTAGGTGGTGGTGCAGGTGTGAAATGTGGGTACTACTTAAATATCCAAGTTGCATGTTTCTTGATTATTTGCATGATATTACGTGATGAGTTCGGATTAATTGATGATGTCTACCAGTACGTCTTGTTTGTACTGATATTAATCTTGTTATGCCACTTGACATAGTTTGGTTATAAGATAAAGTAATGTTTCATAGATAAAGACGATAATAATCTCCGATAGCTTATATTCATCTTTCGAGTTAATATCTCAAAAAGTCACTCAATTTTGTGAATTTATCTAATAAAGTTATTGAACTTTATTTTGTATCAATAAAATCACTCAACTTAAACCTTTGTATCAATAAAATCACTCAACTGAATTTGTTTTAAAAAAAAACTTAAACATGATAAAAAAAATATGGAGTCCATAAAAATTCTAAAAATTCTCTATTTTGCCTAAACTATACCCGGGCATTCACTGCAGCTCTATTAATTAATGTTAATTTGATACTGGAATTCGATTAATCCACTATTTTTTTTAAAAATAATATTGAATGGCATTTTGACTAATTAATTATTCTTTAAGAAAATTCTTGCCGATGTAATATGGCTATAGGCTATGCTTGGTTAAAGTTCAAAAAAATCTTCTTAAAAAAACAATTTTTATGCATCTAAAAATAATTTATAGGAAATATTTATTTACTTTAAAAAATGCTTGATCAAACATTTCATTAATTCTTTAAAATAAGTAATATAACAAATTCTTTTGAAAATTTGCCTAAGCAGAATATAAATCTCTCTACATCGCAACAAAAACATTAATCTATATACTCTATACTACCAAAGCAAACACACTATAATTTACATGTGGATATTGATTAGCTTTTAAAACCAAAACCAAGAGACCCCTTAGTGATCAGACATAACAGGCATAAAAATCGAGAACTCTTTATTTGTAATTTCAAATTACTAATTTTGATTTTATTTATTTATTTATGAGTCTATATTTATATGGCATAAAAAATAATTATTTTGTCATGTTAAATTCATTTTCATGATAAATATATATAGTTGAGTGATTTTATTGATATAAAAATCTAAGTTGGGTGATTTTATTGATACAAAATAAAGTTTAATGACTTTAATAGATAATTTCTCAAAATTGAGTGACATTTGAAGATATTAACTCCTCATCTTTCCTTATGGTGGGAGCTGAGTCTTATTTCTTTTTACACATTATATCTTACTTATAGCTCTTGTATCTATTTAGACTAGTTTCTTGGGAAGGTTTTTTGGTTGCTTGTAAAAAGATGATCTTTATATATAATTGGTTCATGTTCATTCAAGGATTTGTTTTAGAGTTTTCTCATGTTAAATTAGTTTCTGCAGTATTGACTTGTTTTTCAATTGGGTGGTAAAGGTTCTCCTATCTAGGTGTTAGAGTATGTTCCTATACAACTCGGTGAATTGGATCGTCACAAGGACCATATGAACAAGTAGTTCTAGTGAAAAGGAACTTGTTATTCATACAGACTGTTGGTGGGTCCATACTCTTTCTTGTGGAATTTCATACTTATTTTATTGCTTTATTAGATTTTTTATCTGCGTCTTTGAATTAGTTATCTGTTTCACAAAGTCTCCATAGATAGATATTGTATTGTGGGTACTACTTAAATTATTTATTGACATTTCTAAGTTTAGCTACTAAATAATTAATCACATCATTTATATATTCTTTATTTCCTTAATTTAAATTGTCTTCATTTATACCTGCATAGTTGGATAAGTAATAGTGATGGGGTAACTGTGTAAACTATCATACCTATAAGGTGCTTCCGATGTGGTACTATAGAATCTGATGCATGTTTTTGTAACGATCAAATTTGGATATTCTTAGAGAGTTTTCTAGCTGATCGGCAACTCCAGACCTCTCATATTGTCTTTACTATAAATATGTTTGGTGGTGGTTTGTCTTACCTATTGGGGGAGAGTATAGGTTTCATCATGATTATTCATGTGAATTTTAGGTTATAACAGTTTGATAATTTAGCGATTTGTCGGACAATGATTAACTTACAAGTAACAAGTTAGTTATAGGCCTCTAACTAATTTGTCTTTCTTAGTCAAATATAAGAGATACAATTCCATTTTTTTACTTGAGATGATACAAGGATATAAGTATTTAGTTTGAATAGAAATCAGTTTATCATCAATGTTTTACATAATGACAAATTACCTTGTGTCACATGAAAATCAAAACCAATGTATTTGTGTTAGATACACAAAATTCTGAAGATTGATGCATCAAGCATCAAATCAGCACCTCAAAACTCAAGGAATCAAATCAAATCAAATCTCACAAGTCAACCATGCATTTCAAAGCAAATCTGTCATTGCTGGAACTCAATCAAAGAATGTGTATACTAAATCAATCATGAAAATCAAAAAGGAAGAACGTCAAAAAAACATTACAAAGAAGAAAAGAAACAAGTTGCCCTCACTGAAGCAACGCGGGAAAGGAAAGCCATCATAATGGATACAAAATTAAAGCAACCACAATCCTAGCATCTGACTAGGATGAAGCAATCTGGAAGATAGACAATCAAATCAGCCAAGTATCAAGACTACAAGAATATCTTCAAAAAGAGCAGTCCTCAACACTATATAAACCAACTCATAGTTGCAGTTGTGAAGCGTGCAACTTCATTTGAACTTATATTGTAATCTTCTTTTATCTTTCATAAAGTTTTGTACATGTAGAGGTTGTACCAAAATAGTGCATATCAGATAGGAGTTTAGGTCAAATCTCTGTATCACCTATGTTCTCCTCAAGCTCTAAAGGAAACCCTTGAAATCCAAGGTAACTGGACTAAGCATCACTTCGGTGATCCGGACCAGTATAAATATATCTGGTGTTCTTTTATATATATTATGTACTTTGCTTATTTATTCTCTGATAACTCTATCTGCAGTAAGAGTCGACTACTCGTAAATATCTTTCAGCTATTGGAATTTTAATTCACCCCTCTCTTAACTTTCATTAATCATGTGTTAGAAACTAGATTTTCAATGTGCGAACTAAATTGGATATACTATATATTGGATTGGATAAATCTATCTGTAACTCTAGAATATCTCTCTCGTTTGAATTCTCAGTATCATCTTTTATTTAGTTTTGTCCACAATATTAGAATCACAATTCTATTAAAACCTTTACTATTTAATCTACTTGAAAAGTTAACAGTTAAATCTTCATTGGAAATGATACTCGACTCATTACTTTTTTATCTTTCAATTGTGTGTGCTTGTGTGAACATCAAGTGCAATACAAATTATACACTCCAAAAATATATTTTTAGAAAATACTTATGATAAGAATACTTTTCTAAATAAGTAGATATTGAAAAATTAGCAAACTACACTATAATTAAATAACCAAGGAAATGAAAAGTCTCAAATTTAGTCTTTATCAAAATAAGAAATAATAACAATAACATTTCTCATAGTCTTTAAATTTTCATTAGCCATAAAGAAGGGAACACATCATCCTTCAAATTTATTAATTTGTCTAAGTTGTAAAATCTCCAAAATATGAAATAAAACAACAACATCGCCAACTCGAGGGCCAACTCTACTCTTTATCATCAATTAATTCCTTCATAACACTCACCCACATCTCATTCTACAAAAAAATAAAAAATATATCAATAATTTAAACGATTTACATTATATATACTTAAAAATCATATGTTTTTTTACGCTATCTGTAAATTTTAACATGATGCTACTATATTTATTATATAATTAATTAATTATGCTTATCAAAAGTGTTGGCAGCAATTATACCTAGTAAGCTATATTATTATATAAAATTTATTTTCATGCATAGAACTTATACTTTAATACTGATACAATATGTGATTAGATAAAAGCTCACCTTTGCTTTCATCTGGTCGATCTCCTCACATAATTTTTGATCTTCTGTATAAGTTGAGCAAGTCAAATTGTTTAACCTTTCAATCAATATTTTTTGTTGCAAACAAAGCAATTTATGTTGCAGTCGGAGCGATACATTCTCAAACAAAAGTTTCTTGGTTTCTTTCTCCATTATTCTGAAAATCATAAAAAACATTAAAATTAAATCATAAAGGATGTGGAATAAATAAAAGTTTAACTTAAAAGATATCTACATAGAGTCTAACCATTCATAAAAAAAATATTATTCATAATCTTGAATATATATATATATATATATATATATATATATATATAGGGGTTCATTTACACAATTAGTGAATATTATTAGTTAAGCTTAAGAAAATAAGTAGAAAAAAAGGAAGGGGAGATTAAAAATAAAATAAAAAAACTCACTTGATAAGTTTTTGTTCTAAACTAGAACCACCTTCTGGAGTACTCATTGGTTTATTAGAAACTAGAGAGCAAATTAGAATAAATAAAATTTTGATTTAATTGCTTCACACAAGAGCAAAAAGTCCTTTAAATAGATTTATTTCATAATTCTCTTACCAAATTTATAGTCAAAGTTGATATCCAAAAAGATTTGCATATCTAAAGAAGATAGTAACAAATTAATTTTGTTTCTCAATGACATGAGATTAATTGAATGTAGCCTGAATTTTGTTCAGACTCTAGATTTTGAATTTAGATATTTATAAATAAATTTTAAACTTGACAATTACTTGTAATTGATGGTGGTTATTTATTGTGAATGCCAAATTTAAATTGCTTAAATGTATGTCAAGTAGCATTAAGAAAAATTATTTTTTAAAGTTTTAACAATTAAGAGAATATTTTTTGTCTACTAAATATTTCACAATTACGTCCTCGTTGGGAACAATACTCTAATCATGTCTTTATTATTTGTCGATCGTGTGCACATGCATGGACGTTGGGTGAGATAATAACTATTACTATCTAAAATATCTGTTTTTGAAAAGCACTTGTCTAAATATGCATATTTTATAAACCTAGTCAACTAGACTAAAATAAAATAAATAAGGATATGAAAAGTCTCAAAATTAGTCATAATCAATGCAAAAAATAATAGCAATAACATATGTTACAATCTTGAGAATTTTAAAAGCCACGAAGAATGTAATGACTTTCTAGGTTATTTTCCCTGTTTTCAATATTTAGAGCTTTTCTATATTTGACCGAAGTCATTTATGAACGATCAATAGACAATTCTTTTGGTTAATATGCAAGTTTTTGTGTTTGACTTTGGTCAAAATATAAGATAAACGACCTCGGAATGTATTTTTGATGGTTTCATTAGCTCTGAAATATTGATTTTAATCTAGACGAACCTCTGGTTCAGGTCTTGAGGCTTCTAGCCTCATTTTGAGCTACCTTTTGTCTTTTTGCTAAAATAGAGCTTGAGGTGTGGAACCCACTTTTTATCAGTTTTGATATTCATGTTGAGTTTGGAATGTCGAATTTGGTGGGGTAGTATAGTTCATTTGCATGCACAGGGTTCCGAACGAATCTCGACACCCCCGTTGGAGCATTTCTCAATTCCAAGTTTGAGCTAGTGCAATTATCCCGATGCTAGATTCATGGGACTGTCCCAATGTAAGAGGATGACTTTCATTATACCTATCCTGATGTAAGATTCCAAGATGAGCTATACTTACTTGACGTCTATCCGTATGTTAGATTCTGCTAGTCTCCTTGCTTGAGTTCCAACTGATATTTCTGGATTACTTTTGGTACTATTTTTTCGTTAGTGTAAGCTCTTATTTGTACTTCTTGAAATATAAAAAGGATTAAACAAAAGATATACAAACAAATCCATACAAGACTACAACAATTGAATAACAAAATACGAAGGAAAATATTTATAAACAGTCACAAACATTACACTATAACTATTTTCACAATATTATACATGCAATGTTGTATTATAGAAATATTTTTTCGGCTTGATAAAAAATCATTTAGGTGTTTCAGGTGAAATCAATCTAAAATTTGAGATAAAACAATTAAAGGACTAAATTACTTATAGTGAAGAATTTCCGAGATGCGGGTGCCGACCAACTGAACTTCAATGCATCTACACTATCGCTAATGCTTGGCTGGAGAAGATGAGAAAGCACTTGAAAGATGTTTTTTTAAAAGAAAATTGATTCTTTATTTGCTTTTGTTATGATTTGAGCCTTGTTGTCTGATCCGCCTATTATTTTGACCAAATTTGTTTTTTTTTTACTTTTTTGTATTTTGACCATTTTGATTATTTATTCAATTACAATCTAATTTAAAAGTGACTTTTTTCTTTTCTTTTCTTTTAAAAAAAAAACAATACTCGAAAATAAAAATTTAATTGCTTTTATCTTTC
>JAJOOO010000055.1:0-32977 GCA_029582685.1 Solanum piurae | reverse complement strand
GCCTAGTACCTCAAGTCGCAACTTAGATTTGAAAAGGAAAAAGGAAAAACTGGACTGTATATCCTTCATGAAATATGTAGGTACATCTCTTAAGGTTGCAAACAATCAAGAATCACCGCAAAATATATTTTGTACAAAAAGATATCATCGATACACTAATAGTTGTTCATACAGGATTTCTAAATCAGAAATCTGGACAGAACTTGTCCTATGTTGCGTCCCATATTTCGAATGCATAACAGCTAAATTAGAGTTTTACATAAACATAAGAGTTGTAGGTCTACGAATTAGCTTTCCAAATCATATTTATTCACCTCAAAAGAAGTTATACAGAACGAGATATTCTAAAATTACTAAACACTACCCAGCTTCAAAAAAACAAGTTTTGATTACTCACCAAAAGGTAGGATGTCTCGACTTCCAGCTAGAAGGACCAAGGTTTTCTCTTGTGATTTTGATGAAAAACTGGTTAGAAAATGTTCTTATGTTCTTGGACTTCAGTTCCAAATGAAAATCACAAGAGGAGGTGTGATAATATAGTCTAATGAGTGATGCTTAGTCACATATACAACCCCCAATGGGTGCTGCCCCATTTTATTGTGTGCTGCCCTAAATGTATACATATACACCTATAATGTATATAATTGTTACGAACACTTTCAATTCATATGTAATTTTAATTAGAAAAAATTACGTAAATAACCCCATACAATACCTTAAATTACGAGCACCATCTATTTTAACAAGGTTGCATATATCACAAAATTTCAAGTTCCCAAAATAAGAGTAAAACATATTGTAGTAATTAAGAAATGATGTATCAACATGCAAGAGTTGATCTAGTATTTTAGGGGTGTTACACATCTGGATGAATAGGAGTCTTTAATGCCACCACCCAATTATTATTTATTTATGTAAATGTTGAACACCCTTTAACTTTTTTGTGTGTATTTACTTCTTTATATTTTGAACCCATTAATGAAAATTCTAGCTCCACCACTGCCACATGTAAACACAAATTTTACGAATATGAACATACAATAAGCCTTCATTACCACTACACATACACAAATTTCACGAATATGAACACACAACAAATTTTTATAACTATTACTCTTACACAAATTTCACGAATATGAACACACAAGAAGTCTTCATTACTACTACACTCGACCTCGGTTGGCATGTAAGCACTTCAACTTTGAGAACACACATGTAGACATAAACATTAACTTCATGAATATGAATGTTGACACCCAATTTTGACCCTATGCAATTCAGGTTAATTATCGAGCTTCTTCAGTTTCAAATAATTTGAAATATCCGTCTTCAAAAAATCCTAATTTTTTTTTAAATCTTTATCTAGTTAGTTCAGTTAGTTTTTCAGAAATAATTATATAATTTTATGTAATGATTTATATATAATTTTGATCTTTTACATAATATGCAATAAATAACCTGAACAATAATTTTTAGTATAAATACGTATTTACTTTCTTTAAGTTAGTTAATTTCATAATCATGTGTAAATTAGTCTTTATTTTAAAACAATTGGCTTATCTCTTGGTAATTATTTTATCTTGTTTAGATTAAGAACCTCAAATAATTAATTGTAATTATTCATTTTATTTCAATTTCAACCATATTTAGCTAATTGATTCGATTGGGCTACATTCTAAATTCAACTGGCTAAATTTCTAATGCAATATGCCACCCAATTCGGCTAGATTTGCATCCTTTGCTCATATTTTAAATTCCCAAATTAGACCCACCCTATTTTTACACATATACCTACACATATACATCCATCTACATAACATACACTTTCTTTTCCTCTTTTCCTCTCCCCAACATAAGCTCCCTTCACTGTAACTCTTTTCATCAAAGACCTCATCTCCCTCACCCTTAAATCTGCCAGATATGGCCCAAAAACCCTACAATTTGACTAAAGATTTAATTTATTAAAGACAAGAGTGGATAAAATTAAATAAACCAACACAAAATAAATTAGTTCATTTTTTGGGAATTCAATTAAGTTAAACAAAGAAATAACAAATTAGAGTTAGTCTAACATAAAATATAATCAAATAATACCAGAAAAGTTGAATTTAGGCTTGATCAGCCCAAATTTCCTTTTATCCAAAATGTTTGATTTAATACCCCAAATCTTTAACCATTTTCATTATATCTTCACGTATGGGTTCTTTGGTCAACTTTCTGCTTCCTCTATCTGTTATTGGGTTTTCTAACCCACAATACTCGCTTCCTTCAACCTGTAATTCAGCTCCTAAGGTGTGAAGTTTATAGTATTTTTCACGTATATCAGCTTCCTTCTTCGGAGCAACGAGACAAGGCTGACAAGTAAGGTGAATTCACGATCAAAGGATGACAAGTAAGGTGAATTCACAATCACTGATCGGAGCTCCAATGAACGAAAAGAAACAAGAAATTTGAGGGTTAAAACTTTGTGGGTCAATCTTGGCGAGAACATTGTTCTTTGCCCTCAAAATCCGACTTCAAAATGAACTCCCTATCTCTGAGTATATAGGGCTATTTATAGGGAAGATTGTGCATTTTTGAGGGGAAATTTGGTAGAAAATTTGAAAATATTCAAATTTGTTTGAGAGGACAAATTATAAGTGAGAATAGGGAGAAAGTGATGATGAAAAGAAGAGAAAAAGGGGATAGAGCTACAATTTCATATTGATTTGGAGAGATGGAGATGTTTTGGAGGCCATTTATGGGGGAATCCGTCGAGCAATGCTTCAACCCCATGGGTTTTTTGAGATTCTCTCCCTTTTCCAAGGCCATCATTAGAGGAAGTGATATGGTGCAGGTTTTAGATAATCCAAAAAGGGGGAAAGGACATTTTATTCACTTCAAAATTATTTTAAATATTTTAAATGAAGTCTCTTTGTTAAAGATTAAAATGTTTTCATTTTTCCAAAAAAATTAGTCAAATACTTTAGTCAAGTCATCGGATAATCGCGCGTTATCAACTATTTTAAGTGTTAATACCTTCTTAAAGTAGAAATAAGAATATCTTACTCATTTTCTCTAATTTTTTTAAGTAGAAATGCTTGTTGTGTGCTAATTTAAGATGATTTTAGCCAAATTACATAGTTGGTCATTTGGTGTTCTTCTCTATTGTAGAAATACTGAAATCTTTCGTCTTTCCTGTACTCTAAGTGAAAGATGGTTTGAAACTTTAGTATTCATTTAAAGAATTTTTAATTCATTGTTTTGTATGTTTTTTTTTTCCTTGTGGAGTCGTTGTATAGTAATTTAATGTGTTCCACTACTATTTAAGACAAGTAATTCTCCGTCCTCTACCCTTTATTTTCGTCCTTGTGTGACTCAAATCTATGTTAATTGTATGAGAATGAATAGTTTTAAGGACTATAAATAGGGGATCAGAGTTTATTCATGTTCATTATAAACAAATAATTGTATGAGAATGAATAGTTTTTTTTTTCACGTTTCTAAATGCTAAAGTTTTCTAAATTCGAGATAATTTGTTCTTTTATGCAATTTTAGGCTTGTAATGATAACTTGAGGTTTCTTCATATCCTTTCATAATTATCAATCAAAGCTTTGAATCCACATTAATGAGTATGAGTTAATCAATTAGTTAAAGTGTTAACTCGGATAAGTGTAAGTTAGAATTATTTTGAGACTTTAACATTTGAATTATTTCATTACTTATAATATGAATATATAAATATAAAAAGAGCTCTATTTATTTTCAAATAAGATTTTCACAAGTAATTTAAGTTTCTTTTAAAAATTAGCCAAGCTTTTAAAATCCATCGGTTAGCCAAGTGTTAGTGGATTTTCTAAGGTAAGTAAAACATTCCTTCGAAAATTGCTTGAACCCTTACCCAAACTCTGGTTTATTACATATTTTTATGTCAAATTCTTAATTTTCCTAAAATTATGTGGCGATTCCATTTTCTTTTATTTTCAAATTAATAAATAGCCAAGTTATGGAATATTTTTAATATTAGTTTAAAAATGGGTCGTAATAGGTCTTTATAACGATTTCTTTGCGAAACCTTTACGGAACTCTCCATAGGGGGTTGGGGGAGCAGTACGTACAATCTCACAATTTTCAGAGTCAATTTTAGGCATTTAGGGGCGAGTAAAAATAAATTAGGTTTTTTTTTACTTTTACGTGTGTGTGAGTGTCACAACCCAAGAGTATCCCATAGATGTAACATGTCATATAGAATCCTGAAGGACCCCATACAAGCCACTTAACTTTCATACCCTAAGATATAGAAAAATAAGAGAAATACAATAGTCCAAGTCTCATAGTTTTTATGGAAGAAAAGCGGAAGTCTAAAACACTTGTCTCATTAAAGCCATCTAATACAATAGAATTAAATTGGGCTTAGCCCATACATCATGTCTAAAAGTGAAATACATGAAATGTAACACTCCGGAAAATAATAAGTTAAACTAGAGCCTAAACGTAAGGGTTAACGGCAAAAGTTAAGGGCAAGGGCCAAGGGAATTGGGTGAGGGCCATGGCAAAGGGCAAGGCTGCTCAAAAACTTGGCCAAAACACTGACCCACATACACGAGGGTCTTCACAACCCGTGGTGGCCACCATGCCCCGTGGTGCCACCGTGGAGGGCTAGGCAATAACTCCCCAAAGGCTGCCAAGAAGTTCTACTCTTCACGAGCCACTTCATGGCTTGTGGTGTTGACCACGACTCGTGGGAAGGCTCGTGGAAGGGAGTTAGTGGTGTGGGAGTTGAAGGCAAGTAGCTAAGCCACTACCTCAAGTCCACAAGAGGGACCACGGCTCGTGGTCTTGACCACGGCTCGTCGAGCCCTTCGTGGAGTTTCCTTGGGCGTCTGAGCTTTAGGCACAAGTGCCTAGCTACTTCCTCAAGCCCATTGTGGTCCCTGGCAGCCCACTTAAAATAAGGGGCATTTTAGGGACTTCACGTTATAGTCCAATAGGACTGGGGTCATTTTTGGGGCACTATATAAGTTATTTTTAAGTCAAACTCACCCAAGTTAAGTCATAATTTCAAAACACCCAAAATATTTCCAAAAAGTTCACCTTCTACAAAATTTCTCTCTGTAAAAAACTCCAAGGAAGAAGAAGAAGAAAGTGAAAGCTAGAGTTGAAGGATCCATCTTCTCCACTCAAATTAGCAGGGTTTCTTCATCAAGGTATGGTAGTCCTTCATCCTTGGTTAGTTTCCATCCAAGGAGTCCCTTCAAATTGAATTCCAAAACTAGTGATTTCCCCAAGTTAGGGTTTTGACTTCAATCATGTGGGTTATTTCCAAAAACGTTTTTAATGGTTGATTTATGATGGATTATGATTGAATTGATGAGTTTATTTTTATTTATGATGAATTCCCTCAAGAACCCATGAAATCCCTAATTTCCCTAATTTGGATCTTATGATGTGAATTGTTGATTTTAGAAGGATTGAATGAGATTATGCTTATTATAGTTGGGCTACTTGATTTATGCTATCATTCATGTCTATTGTAGTAGTTTTGGATGTGTTGATGGATTATGGCCTTGAAGGGCAAGATATGATAATTATGCATGATTGTGAGGGATATGTAAGGGCCATGAGAACACTTTGAGATAAAGTGAATATGATCATGATTTAGTTGTTGTTGTGTTGAGTTGTTATCCTCATGAACACGTTTATGTATGAATATGATATTATGTGAAAGGTTTGTCACATATGATGATTCTATGGTTGGAAGACTAGTATCACCTATTGATCTATGAGCTATAGTATACATTGTGTGGATTGGGTGTCTAGACATTCCTCCACTCCTATGAACTTAAGTCAAGACCTAATATTATTTAAATGGGAATTTATGCTTATGTAACGACCTGGAAAATGATAGGATGAACTAGAGCCTTGATGTTCGGGTTAGAGTGACTTTGAGTTGGTGTCTAGGCTGCTTTAGAACTTAAATGGGGTGAGGAAGGAGCCTAGGGTGCAAGCTAGGACCTAAACTAGCAAGATGGGATTGTATAAACCTTGTTACTTGATGGAGCCTTTTGGCGATGGGCTTCTTGATCGCACAAAGGGTTGGGCGAGTGGCCCTTGTGCTCTTTTGATTGCCTAAGGGCGGACTTCCCTCTTAGCCTTAGTTCTGGAACAATGGGCGAGGTAAGTTGAAGCTCGCCAAGCTGGTTGGCAAATCGCCCATTGATCCCACTCCATCACCTAGTTCACTGCACATTTGTCCAAGATGCTGGACCAAAGGGCGAGCCAAATGGTTGCTCGCCAACCTGGTTTGCGTGTCGCCCTTTGGCACCCCTCCATCGCCCAATGACCAGCCCTTTTAGTGAGCTCACTGGAACAAAGGGCGAGCCAAGGGTGCACTTGACGAGTCGCCTAGTGCACTTGGTGAGCCCAAGGTTCCAAAGGGCAAGCTTAGACGGGCAAGCTTAGATGGGCAAGGGGCAGATTTTTAAGTTACAACTTGTAGGGTCAACTTCAAATGGTGATATCTCTTAGCTCAAAACAAATTAGGTGGGCCATTACCTATCCAATTAAAGGTTTCTGAGTCCTCTTTCCAACGCCACCGAGTTTGCCCAATTCCGATCTCGGGGTAAAAAGTTATGCCCGAATTAGTGAAGCACTGTCAGGCTGGAAAAAAATGCGCGAGCCAAGGGACATTAGGCGAGTCGCCTAGTGCCCTTGGCGAGACAAGGCGTGAAAAGGGCGAGCAAAGTCGTGGTGGCTAGCAAATTTTAAGTTAAAAACTTTGTGGGTCTGTAGTTCCTTTCCAAAGTTAAGTCCACATTATTATATTCCTTTCCTAGCAACTATATAACCTTTTTAGACTTCAATTCCTTGAATTAAGTCACTTTTCAAGAAAACCCAAATCAAATCAAAAGAGCTTCTCCTCTCCAATATTTCTCTCTCTAAACTCAAGGAAGAAGAAGAAGCCATTGGAGCTAGGGTTTGTAGAATCTCAAGGTTCTTCCCCAAATTTCTTGGAGATTCTTAATTGAGGTATGGGAGTTCTTCATTCTTGGTTAGCTATCACCAAGAATCCCCTTCAACTATGTTTTCGATTTCCCCAAATCTAGGGTTTCAAATCTAGTCATGGGTCTTCTTCCAAAATGAATTCAATTGTTTTATGATGATTATTATGGTTGTTTATGATGAATTAACATTGTATTGATGGTGTCTTGATAAGAATTCCCCTTGGACCCTTGATTTCCCCCTCTTTACTAAATTGACCTTATGATGAGGGAATTGTTGGATGTTGATTCAATTATGAGATTTATTATTGTTATTGATGATACTACTGATTTTAGATGATTTTAACTTGAATTCCAAAGAATCCATGAGTTTTCTCCCAACCCTAGTTATGGTTCTTCTCTACATTATGAATGTTGTTAGAAGTTGATCCAATGGATTGAATATAAGTTAAGTATGATGTAGTTACATAATTTAGGTATAATTCTACATGTATTCTTGATTAACCTAAAATTCTAGGGTGAAATTGATGTAGCCTAGGGTTATGTAATAAAAGAGGAAAATAGAGGGTTTAGATGGAACCTTCTAAGAATGATGAACTCTTGATGAATTGCCTTATATTAGATCACCTAAACATGAATTGCTTATGAGTGAATCTTGTAGACATGAATGAACTTGATTATGTCTTACATGATGAATTATAGTTGAGTAGTATTGAGATTTAGGTTACTTGATGCTACATGACTATTGTTGAGTAAGAATGAAACATGTGGTTAGTGTACCTTGAGAGTTAGGTTTACATGATGACCATGTGATGTGTTGCTTGAGAGTAATTCACATAATATAAAGAAGACTCCTAGGGCTTTAAAGGTAAAGGCTAAAAGGAATGAACTATGAATATTGAGGCTTTAGGAAAGAAGCCATTGTGCATGTTGAATAGCTATTGTATATGAACTATTGATCCACTTGAAAGGTGGAGGTGTTTAATTATTGTATATGAGCTATTGATCCACTTAAAAGGTGGAGGTGTTTAATTATTTGTATATGAGCTATTGATCCACTTGAAAGGTGGAGGTGTTTACTTATTGAGCGTGTTGAATTGTATATGGTACTTTTGTGGAAGGACTTTACCCACATAACCTACAATGTGAGTATATGAGCTTATACATGCAAATGAATGATATATTTGAGTTATGACTTTATACATGTCTATTATGATAAATGTTAGACGTGTTAATTTACATGGTCTATGATCCTTGAATGAAATATTTGTGAGTTATGCATGATTGCTATATTATGTACATACTTGTGAACACTTTGAGAGGGAGGTGTCTATAATGATAATGTTGGTGTTGTGTCATTGCAAGGACAATTATACACACACACTCCATGCATAAACATGACCATGATGTATCAATGGTGTTAATTGAAAGTATAGTTCTCATAGTCACCTTTACACATTATTATGCATGAAATGTACATGACCACGTTGATCCTATTGTGTTGATGGAAAGTGCATTCTCATGATAACACATGATCTTGGTGTGAAAGTCATACTCACATCCTAATTATGATTCTGAAGTGAAAGTACATTCTCACCTTTAATGAATCTATGAGCTATTTTGATTAATTGTATTGAACGAAGGGCAAAGTATTCCTTAACACATGTAGATACAATTCAAAGACTAATTATATATATAATTTGGGAAATAATGCTTAGCACCGAGTGGATATGAACAATGAGGAAAAGGCCCCTCCGCCAATGCAATATGGCGGGTCATCAAAGTGATACTCATGAGATGGAAGCCCCTCCGCTAATGCAATAGGGCGGATTTCTAGAAGAAATCTCCCTATTCCATAAACTATGCGCCCACATAGGTCTTTAGCTAGTGGATCCACCTTATAGGTATACATTTAGTTCTACCTTAGGCAAATAGGACACCTTCTTTTGGTGTGGGGTCACACGACACCGTATTCCATCTAGCTCACATGGTCTATGTCGGTTATGGCAACTTTTCCCTAAATAATAAAGATAATAATTGAAACATGAATTATACTATGACTTCTTAATGAGTTTTACTTAGTAGGAGTGGGGGTATGGTACTTCACTTTTACGTTGCACAAGTAGACTTAGTAGGATGTCATAGGATGGTCCCTTTACATTATCATGAGATGTGAATGCTTGCATGTATATTGAATGGATAGTTGTTATGAATGACTTCCCTTATAATTCAAGTAATGTACGTGACTATTTCCTTATTTATGACTATTGATTTTGATGAGGTCTAAAGATGAAGTGCATGACTAAGGTAGCTTCAAAGGAGTACTTAGTAGGGTTAGTATTATGGGATGCTAACCACACATTGCACAAGTGTTCCTTAGGAGTTACCAAGGTAATGGATTTACTATGAAATGAGTATGAATGTTATATTGGCTTGTGTTGTACCTTGTAAATGCATGCTAGTTATCATATATTGCACAAGTGCACCTTAGGGGTTCCTTATGTGATGATTACTTAATGATGAGATGATCTTGGTATTTGACTTTGTATTCTTTTATGATTGGAGGCTATGTATTGTGAAGATTGGGATGTGTGCTATATTGATGTTGGAGACTATGCTTGTGATCATAATGATATCTCTCATGTTATAATGAAATGTATGTGAGTTGCCTTATTGGTTGTATTCTCCAAATATTTCAAAGATGATGTTCAAAAATGGCATACAACATGATTTCAAATGAAATGTCCCTTTTCATGCATGTTTTAATGGTTTTGTGCATGGCTTCCATACTTAGTACGTTTTCGTGCTAACCCCTTCTTCTACATTTTCTATAAGTGTAGGCTTTGGAGATAATGGATTTTATCCTCGTGGCTAGGTTCTTAGGAGATCAGGAAGAAGAAGCTTAGTGAGTCCTCATTGTATTCGAGGGCTCAACTATATGTCCCTTATGTCTTTACTTTTATGTTTTTAGACTTTTGTAAGGGCCGTGTCCCTAATTGTATTAAAAGAGTTTTATTCTAAGTATAATAGATGGTTTGAGACAGTGTCATAGATACTCTTTCATTTTATTAAGAGACTTCGATTGTAAAGAAAAGTTATAAATTCCGTGTTATTTTCCTATGCTTTAATGTTCATAAATGCTATGAGGCTTGTAAGCGACCCCTTCGGAGTCAATTACACCGATCACGTCTAGGGGGTGCTCTCGGGGCGTGACAGCTTAGCACCGAGTGGATATGAATATGAAATTGCAGCTTGAACAATAGTTGAGTCCGACATTCCAAATGGGTTACTTTTACACTAGTTGAGTCCGGTTCCCAAAGTAGGTATCTCATGAGATGATAACCTTCTACCTTAGTTGAGTTCGAGTTTCAAGAAGCAATCTCCTTATTCCGTAAACTATGTGCCCGCATAGGTCTTTAGCTAGTGGATCCACCTAAGCTAAGAGTTTGGTTCTACCTTAGGCAAGTAGGACAACCCCTTTTTGGTGTGGGGTAGACACTGGATTCCATGTTTAGCTCACATGGTCTATGTCGGTTAAGGCTTATTCCCTAATATGTTAATATGGACAAGAATATGATTTATGCACCATAGATAATCAAGAAGCTTTACTTAGTATGGGTAGGAGTATGGGATCTTACTCATGCATTGCACAAGTAGACTTTGAGGGTACTTGATTAACGTTTCAAGAATACTTCATCCAATTCTAAGTGTCAACGATCCTTAGTCAGTATATAACCCAACTAATTGAGTTGGGGTCGATCCCACATAGAGTAGTTTTCTTTGAATTCAAATATGAAAGTATGATGATGACCTTTGCAGCTGAGCAGCATACACTTAAGAGTTTATTAATCAAATTTTCAGGATGTCGTTACCAACACACTTCAAAGTATTAACAAGAAACAATCAAATAACTAGAAAACACTTGGGGGATTGCCTAACCAACTGCAGAATTCAACTTAATGGGTGTACATCATTACCGATAATGCTAATTCGTTGCGGGTAGAATGGGCTATAAGTAAAACAATTTTCTCTCGAACAATTGCCTTATTTCCGTTGAGTTCTCTCGAACCTCAACACCATCCATATGCTAACCAGCCCACGTTCTCATCAAATCCACTCTTTCGAGCTAGATACAAAGGGTAGGTCTTGAGTTTCACTTTCTCAGGCTGAAACCGTCAAGACCCACTACTAAGGATGCCAAAATACTACGTTGGTCCTGTACCTATCTCTCGAGCAAGCGCAAAACTTTGAAATCTATCACACCAAAGATGCAATAATGAAGTTAAATCACCATAATAATTTCGACACGCTTCAAATTAACACCACAAATTACTAATCGATAACACCCAATTAGTAGAATGCAACAATTGGTCACATTGTCAAACCCCCAAGGTTAGAGTTTTAGCCAATCATGATGAAAAGATAAAAATCAACACCCTCCACGTTTTCCATAGCTGGGTCAATGAAATTCAACTGTTAAAATTAACTAAAATCTTCACTTTTAAAAAATCTCAACGATAAACCTTGCTAAAATCACTTGAAATCCAGAATGGTAGTGCTTTTGCTCTCCAGCTTTTGTTCCTCACGTTTCTGAATGCCTTCTCTCTCTTGCAAAAATCAATTTTTGCAAGTCTGATCTGTGGCTGTTTGGGACCAATCGGCGAGGAAAGTCGGTCGGCGACTCGCTGACTTTCTTTTATCTCGCCTTCATTTTTTCACTTCTACTCAGTCCAACCACTGTAATTTTAGGTGAGCCAAATCGAGATCACTGAGTGATTCCGTGATGCGCCCTTTCTCTTTTCATCTCGCCCATCAGCATTTATCTTGATCTCCATTAGTGCTTTTGGCGACCTGGTCATCCATCGCCACAGCGATCGGCAACACGCCGAGTGGAAGTGCTGCTTGCCGAAGCTACCCCTAATTCAGCCTCAACATTCTGTAACTTTAGGCGGTAAAGTGTCAACTTGGCGAGTCGCCGAGTGACATCGACGATCATCAGGCTTGTTTTTCCCTTCTCTTTTTCGCTTGTGTTGTCTGTATTGCCAATTTCTGTCCTAGATTCATTCCTCAATCCATGTATCTGAAGATCAATGGTTTTACATAAGTTTTTGGCACAAAATAAGCATTTCAGGACACTAAATCTATATAAATAAAGCCCTAAATGAGTCCAAATCTTGGACTCATCAACACCCTGAACTTAAACTTTTGCTTGTCCTCAAATAAAACTCAAGTTCGGCAGTTCAAAAAGGATGTCTCAACCAGTGCTACGGAAGACTCAATAATGAATACACACAAAAAGACTCAATTTACTCATGCAAGGATCAATTGTGCACTCAAAGATTCAAGTTGTGACTCACCTTTATCAAAGATTATCAAGATCAAAATACTTTCTTCAAATGCAAGTTCAAGCGCAACAAAGGTACTCAAATGCCCTAACACAAAGAATGATTCCATATTCACACACAATGGTTCAAAAATTTATAGTTCCGAAATCACATACAACTCTCACACTCACAAAGATGAACACACGCATGCCTCCACCCATAGGTTTACCCTTATTTTCCAACCAACACTTGTTTCAGCTCACTCAAGATTAAAAAGGTCTTTTTTTAAGGCTTGTAACAGGGCTGAGTGTGAAGGTATGATCATTTAGGCTTAGTGGCTGGTATCCTTATGAAATGTGGTATGAATAACACTTTCTTCCCTTTTCTTCAACATTTTCATTCATGCTCAAAAGTCACCCCATTTCAAACTTTTTCATTCTTCTTTTCTTTTTCTCTTTTTTTTGTATGGAGGGGTTCCATTTTTTTCAAAACCATGGTTCAAAGGGGAACTTCTTAGCACTTCTTGATTTACCTTCTCTTTTCACCACAACACGAACTTAGGCTTTTGGCCAAAGTTGGCTATTCATACAAACCACACTTCATGAGGATTATTGGTGAATGGATAAAGAAAGGTCACAATTTCATCAAGTTTCTTCCAAGGAAAGTCTAAGGATCAAAGGGTGTTCAAGCAAAGGTCACACACTCACAAGGTAGGTCACAAAAGAGGTATAATGTCAAATTGTTTCACTCTTTAAAATTGTTGCCTAAGATAATTTCAAGAGCTTGCATCACTTAGTCAACCGGAGTAACGGGGAAAATTTTAGGTGTCATCACACAAGGTTCACAGTAAGCTCATCACACAAGGCATTGGCACCAATGTCAAACAAGACTCCAAAGTTTCGCTAGTGTGCAATGTTCATCACAAGAGACTCAATTTTATAATCGATTAGTAACAACGAGATGCAAAAAAATTTACATATTGCCTATGCAACTTCATTTGACCTCATCGTAGCCGCACATTAATTTTTGTTCTATTGAGAGCACTATTCAAGTCATATGTATTGATCACAACCGACACTCAAATTTGAACAAGAACAACCACAATTAAACACAATCAAGAGGTGGCAAAAATGGGTCCAAGAGGGTCCAAGAACACAGAGGAATTCACTGACCAAGTACACACCTCCACCAAAATCATTCAACATTGTCCCCAATGTGAGTAGAGAATGGACACTCCTGCAAATAAAACAAGAATAAAAATAAAAACTAACAAATAAAGATAAAAGTCTTGTGTGTAAACATGCATAGCAAGGTGACGAGGAATCTTCACTAAGCGCCCTGTTGGCGAGAAAATGAATCAGTCGTCGAATGCTTCGGCGGTGCGCCCAATGATCTGAATATCGCCTTTAGTTCTAGTGGGTGACACTCTCAGAGAGGGGAAAATTGGCGGAGATGCAGGAGGTCGCTGAACAGGTCGGCGATTCGCATAATGGACTTGGAACATCACCGAACAATCATTGAGGTACGTTGTCAGCGCTTAAGTAAAAGGGTGAGAAAAAGCGGGTCGCCTAAGCAAATCGGTGATTTCCCGAGTGATAAAGGTCTCCCGCCAAATGTTCCAGAATCTCAGCCCTATTTTTGAAGTCTATAGGGCGGACTATGTCGTGCTCGCCGAACGGGTTCGGCGATATGCCAATAGTATCTTCTTCTCAAACAATATCCTGCACCTGGAAAATCAACAAACATTATTTAAAACACTAACACTTGGTTTGCCTCCCAAGAAGCGCCTTATTTAATGTCGTGGCACGACGTGGAAATCTTCTCAAGCATCTTCCAGGTACACTGCCTCAATTAAAGAAATCTCGTGGCACTTACCAAAGTATGACTTCAAGCGTTGCCCATTCACCTTAAATGCAGGTCCTTCTTGACCCTCAACTTTGATTGCCCCATTTGTGAACACTCGTGTCACTCTAATCGGCCCTGACCATTCTGACTTGAGTTTTCCTGGAAGGAGTCTAAGTTGAGAGTTGTATAGTAACACCCAGTCTCCAACTCTGACCTCCCTCTTAAGGATTTTAGAATCATGCCATTTCTTCATCTTTTCATTGTAAAGGGCTGCACTGTCATAAGTCTTGAACCTGAATTGGTCCAACTCATTTAACTACTCTACTCTTTCTTTTGAAGTCTTGGTCCAATCAATATTTAATACTATCAATGCCCATAATGCTTTGTGTTCCAATTCAACTGGTAGATGGCAAGATTTACCAAATATTAGCTGATACGGAGACATACCGATTGGTGTTTTGTATGCGGTGCGATATGCCCATAGTGTGTCATCAAGATTTCGAGAATAATCAGTCCTGTTAACATTTACTGTCTTGGCCTAGATGTTTTTGATCTCCCGGTTTGACACTTCAACTTGTCCGCTCATTTGGGGATGATACGGAGTTACTACTTTGTGTTTCACTCCATACTTACTCAATGCAGCTGAGAACCACTTGTTGCAAAAGTGGGATCCCCCATCACTAATAATAGCCGGAGGAGTACCAAATGTAGCAAAGATGTAGCGTTTCATGAATTAAACAACTATTTTCCCTTCATTGTTTGGAAGTGCAATAACATCCACCCAGTTAGAAAAAAAAATCTATGGCCACCAAGATATACTTATTACCAAACGAACTCACAAATGGGCCCATAAAATCTATTCCCCAAACATCAAATAACTCAACTACTAAAATTGGCGTAAGAGGTAACTTGTGCCTTTTGGACACTCCACCTTGTTTTTGACATTGAGTTCACTTCTTAACAAACTCATGAGCATCCTTGTAGAGGGACGGCCAATAGTAGCCACTTTCAAGAACTTTAGTAGCTGTACGCACACAACCATGATGACCCCCAACAGGTGAAACATGACAAGCATGGAGAATTTCTATGGCTTCTTCTTCTGGAACACAACTTCGAATGATATGGTCTGTACACTCTCTGAATAAGTATGGTTCATCCCAAAAGTACTTCTTAACATCGAACAAGAACCTCTTTTGTTGGTAGAAGTTTTGTTCGTTCGGCATTAATCCACACACTACGTAATTGGCAAATCAGCACACCATGGGGGTTGTTTGAAAGTTATCGTGAATACTTGTTCATCGGTAAAAAAATCATTTATGTCAATCTCCAGCTCGTTATTTTCCTTGCCTTGCAATCTTGATAAGTGTTTAGCCACTTGATTTTCACAACCTCTCCTATCTTTGACCTCAAAGTCGAATTCTTGCAATAAAAGCACACACCTTATCAATCTTGGCTTGGCATCATTCTTTTCCATTAGATAATGCAGTGCAACATAATCAGCGTGAACTACCACTTAAGTACCTAGCAAGTATGCCCGAAACTTCTCAAATGCATAAACTACCGCAAGTAACTCTTGTTCAGTAACTGTATAGTGATGTGTAGCACTGTTTAGAGTCTTGCTTGCATAGTAAATGGGGTGAAATAGTTTGTTGCATTTTCCCCCCAATACAACACCCAATGCCGTACCGTTTGCTTCACATATTACTTCGAATGATTCTGACCAATCGAGACTAATGATGACTGGGGTGGAGACCAATTTTTCTTTCAACCACTTGAAAGCCACCATGCAAGTATCATCAAAGTGGAATTTCACCTCCTCTAAGAGTTTGCATAGAGAATGTGCTATCTTTGAGAAGTCTTTGATGAACCTCCAGTAAAAACCGGCATGTCCTAAGAAACTACGAACAGCCTTCACTGAAATTGGTGGTGGTAATTTCTCAATCACTTCAATCTTTGCTTTATCAACCTCCAACCCCTTTTGCGACACTTTTTGACCAAGAACTATACCTTCCTTAACGATGAAGTAACATTTTCCCCAATTTAGGACCAAGTTTGTCTCCACACATCTTTGGAGAACTTGTCCTAAGTGTGCTAAACATGCTTCAAAAGTGTCACCCACAACCAAGAAGTCATCCATAAATACCTCCATTGAATCCTCCACCATGTCAGCAAAAATAGATAACATGCAATGTTGAAATGTTGCCGAAGCATTACATAACCCGACCAACATCCTTTTAAAGGTAAAAGTTCCATACGGGCAGGTGAAGGTGGTTTTCTCTTGATCTTCTGGAGCAATGAAGATTAGATTATAACCAGAATACCCATCCAAAAAACAATACCAACCTCACTTTGTGAGTCGATCAAGCATTTGATCTATGAAAGACATGGTAAAGTGATCCTTTTCAATCCATGAATTTAGCTTTCGATAATACACACACACTCTCCATCCGGTCACTGGTCTCATAGATATAAGCTCCCCCTTTTCATTTGGGGCTACTCTCATACCTCCCTTTTTTGGTACACATTGTACCGGACTTACCCATTTGCTATCCACAATAGGATAGATCACACCTGCATCAAACTACTTTATTATCTCCTTTTTCACCACCTCTTGCATTGGTTGGTTAAATCTCCGCTGATGTTCAACGCTCAGCTTACAATCACTATCAAGCTGAATTTTGTGAGTGCAAATACCTGGAGGAATGCCCACTATGTTAGCGATAGTCCAAACTATGGCCTTCATATGCCTTTTCAACACCTCAAGGAGCAATTTTACCTGCCATTCAAGCAAGTTAGCTGAAATGATCACCGGTAAGGTGTTATTTGTCCCCAAGAAAGCATATTGGAGATGGGACGGGAGTACTTTCAACTCCAGATTTGGTGGTTCTTCTGTTGATGGCATTACGGGAGGACTCTCTCAAATTTTTACATAAATGTCCAACTTCAATGGAGTCTTTGAATACCCCCATGCCAGAAAGAGCAGCTACTACCTCTTCATAGCCTTGAATTTCGAAATCATCATAATTAGCAGGCACGACTTCAAGTGGCTCACTCATACACATCAAATCACTCACACTAGCCACCGCCTCATCAATAACAACAATAGTGGAGATTACGTGAATATAACTTGGGTGTTTCAATGACTTAAAAACATTCAAGGTCACTTCATCTTCGTTCACCTGAAACTTCAATTCACCGCTTTCAACATCTATTTCACAATCGAGAATGACAAATTTAGCGGGGAAAATGAATCGGTCAACCTTTACCAAGATGTTATATAGTATCCCCACAAGATGTTTAATTGATCGGTCTGCCATCAAGAGTCTCATTGTTGTGGCTTTCGGTTTCCCCAACCCAAGTTGTTTGCAAATCGCATAGGGCATTTGGTTGATGCTTGCTCCCAAATAACATAGGGCTTTAGTAAATTAGAGCATGCTGACGGTGTAAAGGATGGTGAAGGCTCCTTGATCTTCTCTCATTTTGATCAGCTACTTAGTCATAATTGCACTACTACTATAGGAAACTTCTATTGTCTCAAAATCCAAGCTCCTTTTCTTTTTGACTAACTCCATCATAAACTTGGCATACCCCGACATTTCCAACAATTCTTCCACTAGGTGGAGCTTAATAGATAATGTCTTTAACAATAATAAAAACTTCTTGAACTTCTCATCCTCATTCTTCTACTTTAGGTGTTAGGGAAATGGGGGAGATATTTTGGATAAAGGTTGCATAACTTTTTGGATTGGATTGTGTTTCTCCATATCTTTTTGTGGTCCTTTGTCAAAGCTTTGATGGATAGGTGTCTCTTGTTCCTCCATACCTTTGTCTTATTCATGCATTTGAGCTTGTTCATTGCCCATCATATCTCCTATTGCTACCTCTCCACTACGAGTAACCACAACTAACCCTCTATCATCATCTACCATTGTCATTCTTGGTTTCAATTGTGCTGAAAGTAAACTCAACTGACCTTCAAGTATCTTGATTGCTTCTGCGTGAGAGTTCACTTTATGTTTTAATGATTAAAAGTTAGCTTTTATCCCTTTCAACAAATCATCCGAACCTTTAACTTTATCAAGGATGCATGACAACAAGTCATTCACTCGGGGACTACTTGCACTCCCTTTTGATTTTGGGCTCTCACTCGAGTAAATGTGGTCCTCTTCATGGTCATCCTCCCCTCTCCAATACTCACTTTGCTCAGCCCAATCTTGATAGTATCTCCTTTTCTCTTCCCCTTATGATTGTTCCAACCTTGATTCCCACCTCGGTGTAAATAGCATGGGTGGAAATCTTCCTCCTATATCTTGGAGTTCCAACCTTGATTCTCCCCCGGCTTTGAATAACCTGAGGAAGAACCCTCATCAACTCTAAACACTCCACTTGTCCCCTTGGGTTTTCCCACATTCTCCATCATATGCTCTTGTAATAGCTCTATTTGGGTTAACATTTTCTAGATGTTTGCATCCCTTTCTCTTTCTTTATAAAGTTGTTCTTGTGTCATTCTAAAACTAAAAGGAGAGACATGATCCTATTGACTGTACCAAGCTTGATTTATTTTTGTCATGTCATCAAGAAGAAATGAAGCCACCTCAAATAAATGCAACATTATTCCCCCTCGCACCAATTGATCATCCACTCCTTTATTAACCGAATCAAGACTCCGATAAAAATATTAGAGTAGCAAGTTGTTTGGTAGCCCGTGAGTTGGGCATTTAAGTAAGAGTTTCTTAAACCTCACCCACATTTCATGGATGGGTTCACCCTCCCATCGCTTGAAACCTTGAATGTCGTCTCTAAGTTTCATCATCCTTGATGGGGGGAAAGAATCTTGCATTGAATGCTATAATCAGCTCCTCCCATGATGTGATGGAATTGTTTGGTAACTCGGCCAACCACTTGCTAGCTTCCCCCGTTAAAGATAGTGGAAATAACTGAAGCCAGGTTGACTCTTGTGACACATTATTGAATGAAAATAGGCTGCACACCTCTATAAAATTTCTTACATGCTCATGCTGGTTTTCATGTTCTAGACCTCCATAGAGTCCCCTCATTTGGAGGAGATGAAGAGTTGTGCTAGTGACCTCAAATATTGCATTCCCATTAGCTTGTGGTATGCAAATTGCACCCATGTCACTTGATTGAGATGGGTTGTAAACACTATTGATATCATCGATACCATCCCAATGATCTTCTTGATTACCATTCACCTCTTCCTCACTCATTTTTACTCCTATGTAGTCCAACCAACACTACACAATGCAGCCTAAGCCAATTCAACTACAGACAACAAATTCACAAATCATATTTTTGATCAAAGAATTCTAAATAACGCTACTCCCCAGCAGCGGCGCCATTTTGATTAACGTTTCAAGGACACTTCATCCAATTCTAAGTGTCAACGATCGTTAGTCAATATATAACCCAATCAATTGAGTTGGGGTCGATCCCACAGAGAGTAGTTTTCTTTGAATTCAAATACAAAAGTATGATGATGACCTTTTCCACTGAGCAGAACACACTTAAGAGTTTAATAATCAAATTTTCAGGATGTCGTTACCAACACACGTCAAAGTATTAACAAGAAACAATCTGATAACTAGAAAACAGTTGGGGGATTGACTGACCAACTGCCGAATTCAACTTAATGGGTGTACATCATTACCGATAATGCTAATTCATTGCGGGTAGAATGGGCTATAAGTAAAACAATTTTCTCTCAAACAATTGCCTTATTTCCGTTGAGTTCTCTCGAACCTCAACACCATCCATAAGCTAACCAGCCCACGTTCTCATCAAATCCATTTTTTTGAGCTAGATACAAAAGGATATATCATGGGTTTTACTTTCTTAAGTTGAAACTGTCAAGACCCACTACTAAGGATGCCAAAATACTATGTTGGTTCTATACCTCCCTCTCGAGCAAGCACAAAACTCTGAAATCTATCACACCAAAGATGCAATAATGAAGTTAAACCACCATAATAATTTAGATCCACTTCACATTAACACCACAAATCACTAATCGATAACACCCAATTAGTAGAATGCAAAAAATTGGTCACATTGTCAAACCCCCAAGGTTAGGGTTTTAACCAATCATGATGAAAAGATAAGAATCAACACCCGCCACATTTTTCATAGCTGGGTCAATGAAATTTGACTGTTAAAATTAACTAAAATCTTCACTATTACAAAATCTCAAAGAAAAACCTTGCTAAAATCACTTGAAATCCACAATGGTAGTGTTTTTTCTCTCCAACTTTTGTTCCTCATGTTTTCGAATGCCTTCTCTCTCTTGCAAAAATCAATTTATGCAAGTCTAATGTGAGGCTGTTTGGGACCAATCAGCGAGGTAAGTCGGGCTTTGCCGACCGTTCGGCGACTCGCCAATTTTCCTTTATCTCGCCTTCATTTATTTTCACTTCTTCTAAGTCCAGCCACTGTATTTTTAGGCGAGCCACATCGAGATCGCCGAGTGATTTTGCGATGCATCCTTTTTCTTTCCTCTCACCCATCAACACTTATCTGGATCTCCATTAGTAATTTTGGCGACCTGGTCATCCATCGCCGAAGCGATCGACGACACGCCGAGTGGAATTTCTGCTCGCCGAAGCTACCCCTAATTCAGGCTTCTTTTTCCCGAGCAACATCTGCGATCATCAGTCTTGTTTTTCCCTTCTCTCTTTTCTGGTGTTGTCTCTATTGCCTATTTCTGTCCTAGCTTCGTTCCTCAATCCATGTATCTGAAGATCAATGGTTTTACATTAGTTGTTGGCACAAATAAGCATTTGAGGACACTAAATCTATAAAAAAAAAGGCCCTAAATGAGTCCAAATCTCGAATTCATCAGTACTTATGATATGTTACCATTATGAGATGATGCTTTATGCATTTTTATATGGTTTATGACTTATGCTTTTCTAATGTATTCATGGTGGGTTTAAACTTGATAAAGTGCATGGTTTTCAACCAAAATGTCCTTTTAGCATGTTTTAAATGATTTCTTACATAGCTATCATACTTAGTTCATTTTTGTACTAACCTATAATTTCTACATTTTCTCCAAAATGTAGGCTCCGGTTCTTAAGGCGGTTATCCTTTATTTCAAGCTCAGATTGACTATTCTCTTTGCTTGTGGTGAGTCTTCATGATTCGAGGACGGGACATTTAATTTTGAGTTTCTTTTTTAGTACTTTCCATTTTCGGATTATGTTGTTGGGCAGTGACCCTATTTTGACTCATGAATTATAATAGATGGCTAAATGAGACAAGTTGGACTTCCACTTTTATTTTATAAAGACACTTTGGACTTAAATGCATTTTTACTCTTAAAGTGCTAATACTTTATATTATGATATGCTAAGGGATTGTATAAGACCCCTTCGGTGTCTTGTATGCCATGTTACGTCTAGGGGGTACCCTTGGGTCATGACATGAAAGAAACTTAAAACAATAAAACTCTACCCTCGAAGCATGAGGACTCACAAAGCTCAGAAATCTCAAAATCAACTACTAGCCACGAAACTGAGAAACCTAACGGTCGGACCCTACATTTGGGGAAATGTAGGCAAGAGTATGCGTTAGTACAAAAACATGTACCAGGTATGATAGCTATGCGTAAAACATTTAAATCATGATAGAAGAGGACATTTCATTTCATGACATGCAATTGACCAAACTAAAACATGATATAAGAGAATTAGAAAACATAAGTCATAAAACCATGGTCAATGCAATCTATCTCCATTAAAATCCTTTGAAGACATATGAGATACTTCTTGAAGTAACCTTAGTTCATTATAAATGCGGGGGATTAGCCTTAACCGAAATAGAGACCATGTGAGCTATAATATGATCCCCCGGTGTCTCCCACACCCAATAGAGTTGTCCTACTTTCCAAGGAAAGGACTATAAATCTAAGATAAAGGGGATCCACTATCTAATGTCTATCTAGACAATTATCCTATTCGGGCACATAGGTAAGGGATAAGGAGATTGCTTCTAGAAACTCGACCTCTACTCATGGAAGAGCTTCCTTGTCAATATACTCTCGGTGCTAAGCATAAATCCCACATAATAGTTATTTATTCTTGTTCTTATTATCCATGGAAAGGCACTTCATCTTGCCAATGAAAGCTAAGTCATCATCCATGGAAAGGTAACTTTAAATAACCAAACCAAACTATATTCATTAGGATAGCTATTAAACTTTGTTTCAATTAGGTGAGAAAACCATTCAACCTTAGAATCCTTTATTATGTGATAAAACCTTTCACATCTAGCTCTTATGTGATTAAAGCATCCTTAAAACATTTGCATAGATTTCATAAGAAAATGCATAAATCCATAATTTACCTTTCAAGGTTCAAAACCCACTTTCAATAATCAACATTTAGAAAACAAGGGTTATTTATGGATTTCATCATAAATTAATGTAAAGCTAGCAATACATGCTTAATTTCATAAAACTCTTCCTTTATAATAGAAATCCCACATCAAATGATCATAATTTGAAAACATGGGGATTCATGGGGAAATCATCATAAAATCATAGTATTTCATCAATTTATGCATAAGAGATCATAATTCAATCATTTAATTTAATAATGAAAAGAACCCATTACAATTTAAGAAAACCCTAACTTAATTAGGGAATTTTAACTATGAAATAGAGAAATTTTGGAACTCCGTGAATGGAAGGAATCCATGGATGAAAACTATCATACCTCAAAGCCGAATGCTAATCATCAATGGAGGAATTCAGAGTTGACTTGAAACCCTAGGTTGAATCCTTCTTCTTCAAGCTTTCTAGAGAGAGAAATATTTTGGAGAGGGGAATTGATCTTCTTTTGTGATTTTTGAAGAATTACTTGAATGGGCTAATTTGGGGGTTGAAAACACTTATATAGGGGCCTTAATGAAGAACAAACCGACGTAGTATATAAGTTAATTAATTAGAAAAATACCCAACTGCTGCTTGAAAATAATTGTCACCAGTGACCTACGACCACTACTGACGAACCCTGGTCAGGATGTTTGACCGTCCTGCACGACTGTCGATGGTGGTCAAAAACTCCAATAGAGGGTCTTGTACCACGAGCCTCAACCACGGACCATGGTTCCACCAACTGTTTGTTGCTCCAGCCATGGTTATAACCCTATATGGGCAGTGCCAGTGTGTCAACCATGGACCGCACCTACGGGCAGTGGGTGGCCAGCGTGGGTTTGCACCTTCAACTTCTTGAAATGGGTAAATTTCCAGTTTCTCTAATATGGGGTGTTAGAATATCTCCCCCTTGGGACCATTCATCCTCAAATGAGATTCAAGCTGGTACGAAAAGAGTAGGAGAGGAACTAACAATCCAACCAAGAATGCAACTTCATCTAAATGCATATAACCAAGGAGGAACTATCGACTCCAAGTTAGGACGTTATCAAAACATCATAAGAAGGGTGAAACTAGATCTAACATCCCATCATGCATGCAATGCACATATCTAAGGAGGAAACATCAACTCGAAGCTAACATCCAAGGAGGAAACATCAACTCCAAGCTAACAACACACTCAAATGCATATATTCAGGGAGAAAACTTCACTCCAAGCTAAAAACATTCTCACATCATCATATCAAGTAGTGTACATGCAATTCATACTCATCTGCACACAAACATGTATAAATCAATCAAATTGACTCATTTTCTCAAAACTTGAACTTTTCATAATCATGCATTGTACGAAAATCATGAAAGAACATAAAACACATGACTCAAAAACAAAGGACAAACAATGAGTAACTCATTAATTCAAGCTAAAAAAGGAGTATATTGAAGGAGATGAATATATCGGGACATCATATCGGCCACGACCTCCCTAGTAGCACCCTCAACTAACTTATTCCTCCACAACTCTTTCACGAAAGCTATTTATTTATTTCTATACTTCTTAACTTGCCAGTATAGAATCTCAACCGAAACTTCCTCATAAGAAAGATTCTCCATAACTCCCAAACCTTCTAAGGAAACTATGGATGTTGGATCACCAACACATTTCTTCAACATAGAGACATAGAAAACTGGATGCACCGATGCCATCTCATTTTGCAAATCTAACTCATAAGAAACCATACTAACACGCCTCAAAATCATATATGTGTCCACATATCAGGGACTAAGCTTCCCCTTTTTACTAAATCTCATTACACCCTTCATGGTTGAGATCTTCAAGTAAACCCAATCGTGCACACCAAACTCAAGATCCCTTCTTCTCACATCGGCATATGAATTTTGCCGACTTTGAGCCATTTTCAACCTAACTCTAATAAGTCAAACTTTCTTTATGGCCTCATGTACCAACTCGTGACCTATTAGGACAACTTTACCCACCTCAAACCATCCTATAGGAGATCTACACCTCCTACCATATAATGCCTCAAATGGAGCCATATCAATACTAATGTGATAGTTATTATTATAAGCAAACTCAATCAATAACAAATAGTCATCCAAATTACCCTTAAAATCAATCACACAAGCCCTAAACATATCTTATAAAGTCTGGATAGTACCCCGAGTACGAAGAGCCTTTTGGAAAGACTTTCAAAACTGAGAAGTGAATTGGGTACCACGATAGAAAATAATGGACGAAGGCACTCCATCCAAATTTACCATTTCTGTCAAGTACATCTTGGCTAGTCCTCCACCGAATAGGAAATCTTTACGTGAAGGAAATGAGCTGATTTTTTCATCCAATCTACTATAACCCAAATCAAATTATGTTGTCGTTGGGTGTGAGGAAAACACAATAAATTCCATGTTCAAGTCTTCCCACTTCCAAGTAGCAATGCTAATATCTTGGGATAAACCTCCCAGTTTCTGATACTGAACTTACACTTGTTGGCAATTTGGACACTTAGACAGAAACTCCGCAATATCCTACTTCATCCCATTCCACAAATAGACATCCTACAAATCACAATACATCTTGGTGGCTCCCACATGAATGGAATACCACAAACTATGAGCTTTTGACAAAATCTGTTTGTTTAAGTCTTCAAACATTTGGAACACATCAACGACCTTGATATCTAAGCACACCATCTCCCACTTGGGAGAAAGCGTCAACAGATTTCTTAAGCACCACTTCATTCAATTCAACCAAAATTGGATCATCTCAATGGGTTCAGAAACCACACGTTTCTCTGGATTATCATAGCGTACTTCCACATATCCACTCATAGGAAGGTTTTTTCGTAATGGATGACCCTCGAAACCATAATCTGTTGATAGACGACGTAGATCCGGATGATTGATGAAGAAAAACCAAACATGTCCCAAACTTCTCGCTCCCACCGGCCGGCTCGACACTACTAGCGAAGCTCTACGACAGAGCATATCCATTATTTCCATTATAGAGCCAATCACACTGCGCTCTCTCTTTACAGCCTGTATGTAGAATCGTCGGAGTGAGCAGAGCAACGGAGCAAAGTGGGTTGTTTGAACTTTGACAAGACCTTACTTGGCTTTCACATCCGCCACAAAATATGATTCGAAACCATTGTGAACCATAACACCACCCTTGATGGAGTCTACTAACTGAACACCTAAGTGAGCAAATCTATGAACATCTCGATCCAACTCTTTATTTTCTTCTTCAATATGAGAAACACTACCCAGAGATAATCGACTAAGAACATCCGCCATAACATTTGCCTTTCCAGGGTGATAGAGAACACTCATATCATAATATTTCAATAACTCAAGCCACCTTCTTTGGTGAAGATTTAAATCTCTTTGATAAAACACATATTGCAAACTGTTGTGGTCGGTAAACACATTAACATGCACACCATACAAATAATGCCTCCAAATCTTCAAGGAAAAAACAACCGCAGCTAGTTCAATGTCATGGGTAGGATAATTATTCTAATGAATATTAAGTTGCCTTGAGGCATAGGAAATAATTTTCTCATTTTTCATCACACACCCTAGCCCAATTCTCGAGGCATCGCAATAGACAACAAAACAATCGCCCCCTTCCGATGAGGTCAACACCGGAGTAGAAGTAAGTCTACGTTTCAACTCTTGGAAAGACTTTTCACACACTTTGGACCATATGAACTTAGCCTTTTTTGGAGTCAAAGCCATCAAAGGAGAGGCAATCAAAGAGAATCTCTCAACAAACCTTCTATTGTAACCGACTAAACCCAAGAAACTTCAAATATCTTAAGGAGTTAGAGGCTTAGGCCAACTCTTGACTGCATCCATCTTCTTAGGATATACCTCAATAACCTTACTGGAAACAATATGGCCAGGAAAAGCTACAGACCTTAGCCAAAACTCACACTTGCTGAACATTGCAAAAAGTTGGTGGTCCTTAAGAATTTGCAACACGATCCACAAATGATCAATATTCTTATTCTCACTTCTTGAATAGATCAATATATCACCAATGAACACAATCACAAACCTATCGAGGTATAGTCTAAACACCCTATTCATCAAATCCATGAATGCAGCCGGAGCATTAGTCAATCCAAACAACATTACCAAAAACTCATGATGACCATACCGAGTTCGACAAGTCGTCTTTGGAATATCATCTTCCTTCACTCTCAATTGGTGATAACCCGATCGAAGATCAATCTTAGAAAAATAACTCGCTCCTTGAAGTTGGTCAAACAAGTCATCTATCCTTGGGAGAGGATACTTATTCTTAATGGTCACCTTATTCAACTGACAATAGTCAATACACATACGAAGAGAACCATCATTCTTTCTAACAAAAAAAACTAGAGCACCCCATGGAGAGATACTCGGTCGGATAAAGCCCTTATCCAACAAGTCTTTCAATTGTTCTTTCAACTCCTTATGTTCTGCCGGAGCCATACGGTAAGGAGGAATAAAAATAGGTTGCATATTTGAGAGAAGGTCAATATATAAGTTTATTTCCCTTTTGGGAGAAATACCGAGTAAATCCTCTGGGAACACTTTGAGAAACTCATTAACAACGGGGACCGACTCGAGAGTAGGGGTTTTAGAATCTACATCCCTCACCCAAACTAAATGGTCAATGCAACCCTTACAAGTCATCTCTCTAGCTTTAAGATTCAAGGTGTGAAACGATTGAAAGGTGAATCAATCCACCAAATGTGGCTGAGGTTCAAGAAACTACTACGTCAATGTCTGACTCACTGACTTCCAAACAATGTGATGCTATAATAATTCTATCGAAGTCTTGATTCGGTAAATAAAGGAGTAGTTGATCAATTGGTTTGAGGTTGAATAATGTTGCAATTGTTTGAGGTGGCTTCATTTCTTCTTGATTACATGACTAAAATAAATAAAGCATGGTGTAACGACCAGTAAAATTAATAGGTGAAACTAGAGCCTAACAATTTGTTTTTGAGTTTAGTGTCAAGTTATGAGTTGTTAAATGATGTCCTGAGCTATGGTTGAGGGTTTTAGGGGTTACAAGTCAAGGTACGATCCCCCATAGACCAACCAAAGGTCCTTGAGGGGGACCCTAAAGCCTAACCCCCAAGACCAAAGAAACCAAAAACTGCCCAAAATGTGATGACCTACAGATTGGGACCTACGCCCCGTAGGTTCTGGCATTTGAGTTGATTCTCTCTAGTTGAAGCTTGGATTTGAGTTCTTCCAAGGCTAAGTAGTATGTCCTCATAGATCGAGGACAAATATTGAAGTTTATTTCTTTCATGTTATAGACATTTGTTAGACTTTCTATTGTAAAGGGTCGTGACCCTACTTTTGTTTCAAGGTATTGTTTAGATGGCCATGTGAGACTAGTACACTTCCATCGTGTTTTAAATGAAGTTTTGATTGTATGGATTTTAATAAGTTTTAAATTCCACACTATTTCGATTATCTTATACAATTACATGCTATGAGGCTTGTATGAGACTTTTCGGAGTCTTGTACGTCGTGTTGCATCTAGGGGGTACTCCTGGGTCATGACAAACATCGTATAACAGCATGAGATTTTGGGAATGGTTTTAGGATTGATGTCTCACAAGTCACGTCTAGTAGAGTCTTGTTTAGCGGTGTGAGTCGCGACACATCTATGAGTGAGAGGCTATAGGATGTTAGGAAGCTACACTTCTTTCATTATTCTTGAAGTCGTGCCATATAGTCTAGATCTATAAATATCCTTTTGCTAATCCTTCTCTTGTGTTATATGATATGAATACAAGAAGGACGCTTGCAAGAAGAGTTGAAGAGGAGATTGTGAATGACAGAGTTCCTCCCCAAGGTCCTCAAGGTGACCAAGTTCCTCAAAGACACCAAGTTCTGATTGAGGCTCCAGATATGACCAAAGAAGAAGATAGGTCGGTTATTTTGATGATGGCTCAAGCTGTAACTACTCAAGTCCAAGCCATAACGGCTCAAGCTACTTGGGGTGTTGAGGCTCATGTGAACCCCATTGTGAGCACTATGGCTTCTAGGTTGAGAGACTTTGTGAGGATGAATCCTTTGTATTTCTTGGTTCCAAGGTGGGAGAGGATCCCTAAGAGTTTTTGGATGAGGTGTATAAGATAGTCAATTCTATGGGGGTGAGGGTGACTTCTAGAGAAAAAGCGGAACTAGTTTCTTACCAATTGAAGGATGTTGCCCAAGTTTGATTTACTCAATGGAAAGGCAATAGGCCGGTATGAGTGGGGCTTATAGAATGGGAGGAGTTTAATAAAGCATTCCTTGGTAGGTACTTTCCCCGCGATAAGAGGGAAGTTAAGATGGAGGAATTTATCAAACTTAGGCAAGGTAGCATGAGTGTGAATGAGTATTTCTTGAAATTTACCCTATTGTCTAAGTATGCTCCATCTTTGGTGTCTAACCCTAGGGATGAGATGAGTAGATTTGTGATGATATCGGGCCTAGTAAAGGAAGAGTGTCGTACGACAATGCTCCATGATGACACGAACATTTCTAGGCCTATGGTGTATGCTCAATCAATTGAGGAGTCCAAACTTGAGAGGAAGAATATGGAGATGAAGAGGTCTAGGTCAGATGAACAAAGTCAACCAAGGTAAAAAAAAGAGGGTCTACAACCAAGATTCCTCAATGGTCAACAATGATAGGGTGTCTAACCCTAATTCCCAAGGAGGAAAATGAAGTGGTACTTCTTTTGAGAGATCTCTATGTGCCAAGTGTGGTAATCAACATTTGGGTAAGTGCCTTGCAGGCAGATATGGTTGCTTTGGGTGTGAAAAGCAGGGTCATAAGATGAGAGATTTCCCAACACTCTCGGCAAGAGGAAGAGATGCATAGCAAGCTTCTCTTGATGGCCCAAATCCTAATGCTCCAAGGAAAAAATGTTTCTATCTGCTTCAAGCTAACAAGGACAAAGGAGCTCATCCGAATGAAGGCACCGGTATGTGGTAGTTCCTTATAGTTTTGAATGTATTGTTAAGGTTCCTATGTTATTTTCATGTTAGTCTTAGTTGGGTTAATCCTATGTGGGGGATAGTATGTTGAATAGTAAGGTTGTTGAGTGTTCCGATATCCTTATCTCTTTCCTTATATTCCTATTCAAGATAGAGACCAAAAGTTCCTTGTTGCTTGTTTCATGTTTTGGAGTCATGTGTGATTATGTGTTTCCATGGTCTCATTATGTTATGCATTTTCTTGGTGAATTCATGTTTAAATGAGAAAATGAGTTTTTATGATTTATGTTCCTCATGTTGATTTGCATTTAGTATGAGTTACTTATATGTTTCATGAGATGGATTGTTAAACATGCCTAAATGTGTTTTAATAGTAATTGCATAATGTTCCTAATGATGTTATGATGAGAATGAATTGAGTTGAGGAAGGTAATTCCTCCAATAAAATGAGAAATGTTGAAGTTTTTATGCATAGTGAGTTTGTAGATTTAGTTCCTACTTTCTTGAGTTGCATGGAGCATGTTTGAGATGGAGATGATGTTTCCTCCTAGTTTTGTGCATTGTCTTTATGTTGCATGCATGATGGGCTGCTAGTCTTGAATCGTTAATCCCTTAATGTGTTTAAAGTGTCATTCGAGGAATAATGTTCCCAAGTGGGGGATAATGTAACGACCCGTAAAATGAATAGGTGAAACTAGAGCCTAATGATTTTGTTTTTGAGTTTGTTGTAAGGTTATGAGTTGTTAAATAATGTCCCAAGCTATGGTTGAGGGGTTTAGGGGTTGAACATCAATGTACAACCCCCCATATACCAACCAAAGGTCCTTGAGGGGGACCCTAATGCCTAACCCCCACGACCCCAAAGAAACCAAAAACTGCCCAAAATGTGATGAGATGGGGACCTACACCCCGTAGGTCCATCCACACCCTGTGGATAGCCTCCGTAGGTCAAGGACCCTTTTGGTGACTCTCAGATCCAAACCACGGACCAGAAGGATGGGGCGTCACCCGACCTACGGTCCATAGGTAAGGGGTCGTAGGTCACCCACCTTTGATCTGCCAACTTTCGGCCAAGTTGAGGGTTAGTCTAGTAATTTGTTTTAAAAGTTAGTTTGGTTAGGGGATGGTCATTATTGATTTATTAATGTATTTTAAGGGTTTTTAAAGTATTAAACTCCTTTTTCAAGTCATTTATTGAAATCACAAATTAGAAACCTCCCCTCCCTTCCAAAAGTTCTCTCTCTAGAAGCCTCCATTGGATGTGAAGGATTCAAGCTCTCAAGCTCAAGATTTCATCTTTTTCAAGCAATTTTCGTGGATTTCCCCCCTTAAAGGTATGCTAGTATTCATCCTTGACTTAGTTTCTTTCAAGGAGCCAATTTCAAAGATGATTTCATGTCTCTAAAGTTCCCCACAAACCCTAGTTTTCAATCTATGCATGAGTTCAATTCCAAAACGATTTCAAAAGCTTTTATTTGATCAATTATGAATAGAATGTTGAATTAATGATATGAACCCATGTTTTCCCCCAAATTCTTAAGTTGTGAATTGTGACTGGGAATTGATTGATCATGAAAGTATGTTGAATTGTTTATGTTTATATGGAATTAGTTATTGAATCATGTCAATTTCCTTATCTACTGTAGTATCTTAGATTTATGGGTTGATTTTTACGACCCGTAAAATGAATAAGTGAAACTAGAGCCTAACTAGTGAGTGTGTGGGTTTGTCATAAGGTTTGAGGTGGTTTAATGTTGTCCCGAGTCATGGTTGAGGGGTTTAACGTCAAGGTACGACTCCCCAAGGACCACCATAGGGGTCTTTGAGGAAGACCCTAAGTCTAACCCCAAGGCTGCCCCAAATGAGCAAACTTGCCCATTTGAGGGTGACTTACGGAAGGGGTCCATCCATGCCCTGTGGATGGCCTCTGTAGGTCCATCCATGCCCCGTGGATGGCCTCCGTACGTCAAGGGCCCTCAAACCCAGCTGCAGCCCCAAACCACGGTTGGACAGTACGTCCCGTGGTCCCACTCGTGGACTGTAGGTGGTTGGTTCGTAGATGGCACCTGCGAAACCTGTGATTGGGTTCGGCCCAGTGGAGGGTGAATTTCAGTCTTTTTTGGTTGGGGGACGGTTTTAATTAGTTATTTATGGTATATCAAATGTTTTTAAAGTATTAAAACATAATTAGACTTCATTACTTTAAAACCCCAAATCAAAACCTCCCCTCCCCTCCAAAAGCCTCTCTCTAGAAACCTCTATTAGACGTGAAAACTTCAATCTTCAAGGTTTTCAAATAATTTTCAAGATAATTTCGGGGTAATCTATAGCAAGGTATGGTAGTCTTGATCCTTGTCTAACTTTCAATTCAAGGAGCCAATTCAAAGGTGATTTCAAAGTATGAAAAATCTTGGGTTTTACTCAATCTCATGGGTTCTTTCATCAAATGTTTTAAATTGTTTCTAATGACAAATTATGATTGTATTGGTGTTTAATTGATGATTTATGATGAAAATACTCTATGAACCCATCAATTCTCTCAATTCCTAAATTGTGCCTTATGAATGTTGATAGATTATGCCTAAATTCATTTAAGTTTTTGAATTGTATCACTATGCATGCCTCAATTGTAGTAAATAGTAAATTGTTGGTGTGTTGATGACTTTTTATCATGGCCTTGATAGAGCAAGTTATGACCTAGTTACATGTTGAAGTAGAATTTTGCTTGAACTATTGATCCACTTGTAAGGTGGAGGTGTTTATTTACTATGTATATTGTGGTATTGAATTAATGAATATATTCCTTGTACCCTACATGTGGAGGTTAATGTATAATTATGATGTGAAACATGTGTGTGATCTAAATGAAGGAGTCTAATTGTGTTACGATTGAATGTTATCTCTGTATTAACACTTGTGAATGATTATGATCATGTGAAAGGATATTCTCACATACACATACACACTTGAATGAAGAATGAATAAATTTCAATGATAATGGTAATGATGAAGTACTTACTGAAAGACTATTTCTCAATTGTACTCTAATGAATGTTAATGACTTGTTGTGGAAGCACTTTCTCATAATAAAGGGGTTCTTAGGTGAAAGGATATTCTCATCTTTGAATCTATGAGTTTTCCAATGAATGAATGTTGAGTTTGAGATGGATGCCCTCATGTGAGTTGAGGCAGGGTATCTACTAGCAATCTCTTATCCCATAATAATGAATGAATGTATTGAATGTCAAATACTCCATGGGGAATAATGCTAAGAACCGAGTGGATATTGATTGAGATGGATACTCATACGTGAGTTGAGGCGGGGTATCTAGTAACAATCTCTTGAGATGGATGCTCATACGAGAGTTGAGGCGGGGCATGTAGTAGCAATCTCCATATCCCTTAAACTATGTGCCAAC